>JAJIBD010007365.1:0-120818 GCA_021461705.1 Cryptotis parvus | reverse complement strand
CAAAGACTAGAAATTGAACTCCCATTTGACCCAGCCATACCACTCCTGGGAATATACTCTGGGAAGTCAAAAATATGCAGCAGAAACACCATCCCTACTTTTATGTTCATAGCAGCATTATTCACAATAGCCAGAATCTGGAAACAACCAGAGTGCCCGAGAATCGATGACTGGATAAAGAAGCTTTGGTACATCTTCACAATGGAATACTATGAAGCTGTTAGGAAAAATGAAGTTATAAAATTTGCCTATAACTGGATGGACATGGAGAAGATTATGTTGAGTGAAATTAGCCAGAAGGAGAGAGACAGATACAGTATAACTGTATTTATTTGCATGGCATAGATATATATGTGCATATTGTGATGCCCATCCAAGGTCAAGTGAAACATGACCTTGTATCAGGAGGTCTTGTCAAGGGTGGAAATTGTCGCAAACGTGTGGGAGTCAGAGATTAGGTAAGACAGAGAATGGAACAGTGTGCTGACAATTGTCAAGGGTACTAGTGCCAACCTAGAACTGAGCATTAAATAAAGGCAAAAGGATACACATGACAACCCTCTAATGTATGTTCTGTAGTCCATAGTCTGGAGGGGAAGGAAGAGAGAGAGAGAGAGAGAGAAAGGAAAAGAAATGGGGAATCTGCCATGGAGGCGGGCTGGGGAGGGGGGGGGAACCGGGTAGTTGGTGGTGGGAGATGGGCACTGGTGGGGGGATGGGTGCTGGAACACTGTATGACCAAAACCCAGGTATGAACTTTTTAATTGTGTATCTTTGTGATTGTGTATCTCATGGTGGTATAATAAAAACTTAAAAAACAAGAATTAATATTCAAAAAAAAATAAAGTCTTATTAATGACAAAAAATAACTAAACAACAACTAGCAGAATAGAAGAGATTATGCACATTTCAATTGTCATCTTAAATATCAGTGAATTAAGCTCTCAATGAAAAGGAACAAGTTAATTGATAAAAAAAAAATAAGGCCCAACCATATGCCTATAGTAGACTCACTTCAGGAATAAGGACACTCTAAAATTGAAAGTGAAATGATAAAAGAACACTTTTGTATAGAGTTTAAAAAGAAAGCTATCATCAAAGAATTAGTAACAAAGATGGACTTCTATAAAAATAAAGGATCAGTCCATAAAGAGGATACAACACTTATATATACATATATATACACACACTTATATATACATATGTATGTATGTATATATATGTATATATAAATGAATGCTAACAAAGGAGCGCCAACATAAATAATGGAGCACCAACAAAAGAAAACAACTATTCACAAATCTAAATAACTAAAAGTATATCAAAATAGCAGAAAATTTTAAACCATCACTTACAACAATGGATAAATCCCACAGACAGAAAACCAATAAACTATCAGTCTTAAATTATAGACTAGACAGGTAGACATAATAGATATATTCAGAAAAGAATATTTCACCCAAAAGCAACAGAACATACTTTCTTCTCACATATACATGGGATGATCTGAAATATAAATTAAATATCTGGACACAAACAAATCTCAATTTCAAAGTCATACCAAGTATCTTTTCTTATCATGATTTCATGGGTTAGGAATCACCCACAAGAGATATCTGGTAAAAGTACAAATGTGTAGTGATTAAATGGCATGCTACAGAACAACTCTTGGGTCAACAAAGAAACTAAAGAACTTTTTAAAATCTGGAACCAAATGAAAACATGATTACTACATATGACATACAACATATTTGGAATGTAGCAAAAGCAACAGTAAGGGGAAATGTATAACAACACAGGTTTATCTGAAGAAACAAAAAAAAAAATCTTTCCTTCCCTCCCAATTTTTATTTAAACATTGTGATTCACAATAATGTTAATAATAGAGCTTCATGCAAACAATGTTCCAACACTATACCCATCACGTGATAGAACTAGACCGCTAAGAACAAAGTCCAAAGACAGACTAAAGAAGAGAGCAAGCTAAGATCTTCAACAAAATACTAGCAAACAGAATCCAAAGACTCATCAAAAAGATCATACATCATGACCGAGTAGGATTCATCCCAGGAATGCAAGGATGGTTCAACATTCGCAAATCAATCAACATAATACATCATATCAATAAGAGAAAAAAATAAAAATCATATAATCCTATCAATAGATGCAGAAAAAAGCATTTGACAAGATCCAGCACCCATTCATGATTAAAACCCTCCAGAAAATGGGAATTGAAGGAAGCTTCCTCAAGATAGTCAAAGCCATCTACCAAAAGCCCACAGCCAGTATCATTCTCAATAGGGAAAAATTGAAAGCCTGCCCCTTAAGAACAGGAACATGACAAGGTTGCCCTCTCTCACCTCTTTTATTCAATATAGTACTGGAAGTACTGCGCCATAGCAATCAGAGAAGAAAAAGGACATTAAGGGCATCCAGATAGGCAAGGGAAGAAATCAAGCTATCATTATTTGCAGATGACATATTATACTTGAGAACCCTAAACTCTCGACCCAAAAACTCTTATAAACAATAGATATGTATAGCAGAGTGGCAGGGTACAAAATCAATAACCAAAAAGTCAGTGGCTTTCCTATACACAAATAATGAAAGAGAAGAAAGGGATATTAAGAAATCGATTCCATTCACAATTGTGCCACAGAAAATCAAATACCTAGGAATCAACTTAACCAAGTGTGTAAAGGAACTATACAAAGAGAACTACAAGACACTGCTTCAAGAAATAAAAGAGGACACAAGGAAATGGAAACACATTCCCTGCTCATGGATGGGGAGAATTAACATTGTCAAGATGGTAATACTCCCTAGAACTTTGTACAGATTCAATATGGTTCCTATAAGGATACCCATGACATTCTTCAAAGAAATAGACCAAACACTCCTGAAATTCATATGGAATAATAAACCCCCACGGATAGCTAAAGCAATCCTTGGGAAAAAGAAGATGGGAGGCATCACCTTTCCCAACCTCAAACTGTACTACAAAGCAGCAGTAATAAAAACAGCATGGTACTGGAATAAAAACAGACCTGTGGATCTATGGAATAGAGTTGAGTATCCTGACACCCACCCTCAAAGACATGATCAGTTAATCTTTGAAAAAGGTGCAAAGGGTCCAAACTGGAGTAAGGAAAGCCTCTTCAACAAGTGGTGCTGGGAGAAAACTGGACAGCTACATGTAAAAAAAATGAATTTGGACCTGTGTCTAACAACTTGCACAAAAATCAGATCAAAATGGATTAAAGATCTCAATATCAGACCTGAATCCATAAAAGTACATTGAAGAAAATATAGGAAAAAACCCTCCACGACATTGAAGCTAAAGACATCTTCAAAGGTGAAACACCATTAACAAAGCAACTAGAAGAAAAAGATAAACATATGGGACTACATGAAACTAAAGAGCTTCTGCACCTCGAAAAGAAACAGTGACCAAGATAGAAAGACAGTCCACATAATGGGAAATAATGTTCACCCAATACCCATCTGATAAGGGGCTAATATCCAGGATATATCAGGCACTGGTACAGCTATATAAGAAGAAACAGTCAACCCCATAAAAAAAATGGGGAGAAGAGATGAAAAGAAGCTTTGACAAGGAAGAAATTTGAATGGCCAAAAGGCATATGAAAAAATGCTCATCATCACTAATCATCAGAGAGATTCAAATCAAAACAACAATGAGATATCGCCTCACACCACAGAGACTAGCCCATATTCAAAAGGGTAAAAGCAACAAGTGCTGGCATGGATCCGGGGAAAAGGGAACTGTCATACATTGCTGGCAGGAATGTCGACTTGTACAACCTTTCTGGAAAACAATATGGACATTCCTCCAAAGACTAGAAATTGAGCTCCCTTTTGACCCAGCCATACCACTCCTGGGAATATACCCTGGGAAGCCAAAAACACACAGTGGAAACACAAACCGCACTTTTATTTTCATAGCAGCACTATTCACAATAGCCAGAACCTGGAAACAACCAGTATGCCTGAGAACTGATGACTGGATAAAGAAACTGTGGTACATCTACACAATGGAATACTATGCAGCTGTTAGGAAAAATGAAGTTATGAAATTTGCCTATAAATGGATGGACATGGAAAGGATCATGTTGAGTGAAATTAGTCAGAAGGAAAGAGAGATAGAATGACTGAATTTATTTGCATGACATAAATATATCAAGTGGTCTTACCAAACGTGGAAATTACCACAAATGTGAGGGGAATCAGAGGTTAGGTAAGACAGAGCAGGGAATGTGAATAAATGCCGAAAGGGCTGATACCAACATAGAACTGAGCATTAAATATAGGCCAAAAAAAATACACATGATGGCTTCCAAGTGTATGTAGTGCAACCCACAATGTGTAGGAGAAGGAAGGGAGAGAGAGGGAGAAAGAAAAGAGATAAAGAACCTGCCATTTAGGCAGGCTATGGGAGGGGGAGGGAATTGGGGACATTGGTGGTGGGAAATGGGCACTGGTGGAGGGCGGGTGCTGGAACACTATGTGACCGAAACATCCAAACATGAAAAAATGTTGTAACTGTATATCTCACGGTGGTATAATAAAATGTTTAATTAAAAAAAAAGAAGAGAGCAAGCAATAAAAATGAGGGAGAAAATAATGAAGTATATATAAAGCAAAAGATAATTGTAAAGTATCAGTGAAACAAGAGGTGACTATTAATTGCCTAAACACATTAAGGGGAAAAAATGAAAAAAATACTCAAAAATAAGCCATAAATTAAAGAGGAAGCATTACAATGGATAATATATTCAATTAAGGAAAACTAGACCTTTCCTCTAAAATAAGGAAGAAGACAAGGATGCCCTCTCGCCACTATTCTTCAACAAATAATTGGGGTATTTGGGAAGCAAGAAACAACCTCCAGACTGAAAAGAAGTAAGTAAAATTATCACTACATGCAGGTGACATTGTATATATATATACATATATATATATATGATATAATCACACACACATACACACACACACACACACACACAAAAAATATATATATATATATATATATATATATATATATATAAAACCCTAACAATTCCCCAGAAAACCTTTAAGTAATAATAAATGGATACAGGAGGGTTGCAAATTATCAAATCAAGAGGCTCAAAAATAAAATCTGTTGCTTCAAGACATACTAAACTGGCATACTTTATATGATGACATAAAAGTAGCAAAGTATCTACAAACAAGTTTAACCAAGATGTCAAATGACCAGTATCCTTGAAAACTTAAAACAAAAAAAAAAATTTTTGGCTTTTTGGATCACATTTGGCAATGCTCAGGAGTTACTCCTAGCTCTGCACTCATGAATTACTTCTGGAAGTGGTCAGGGGACCATATGAAATGCTGAGAATTGAACCCAGGTCGGCCACATGCAAAGCAAACACCCTACCCACTGTATTATAGCTCTTTCCAAAAAAATTTTTTAAAGAACACAAAGTATTGAAAATAATTCCATGCTCACAGATCAAATCCCTACTAATATCACCAAAAAAAAACTCTTCACAGATACATAGCCACAAGAATAACAAATCCTAGAATTTGTTCAGAGCCAAAAAATACTTTCAATAGCCAAAACAATCCTGACAGGTGGGTGGAGAGAGGTGCACCAAAAACATGCATCTGTTTCTCTGACATCGAACTTTGCTACTACATAGCTATAGCACTCAAAGTGGCAAAGGTTATAACAAAAACAGCCAAATCTATCAATGCAATCAAAGTGAGAAGCAAGAAATAAAGACATACATGGACTAGTCATAAATTACACACATTACAAATAAAGGGAGATCATACAATGGAGAAAGATAATCCTAATGCCAATGTGTGGTATTGGGAAAACTAGATGGTCATATGCATAATAATGAAATTAGAGGGGCCAGAGAGATAGTACAAGGTGGGCTGCTTGCCTTGCATACAGACAATTTGGCTTCCATCCCCAACATCCCGGATGACAGAGCCCTGTCAGGAGTGATCCCTGACTGCAGAGTCAGGAGTAACCTCTGAGCATTGCCAGGTGTGGCATGAAACAACAACAACAAAAGAATAAAAATAACATAGACCATAACTAATTCAAAGTAGATTAAATACTTGACTATGACTTGAAACCATAAGAAGACAGATGATAAGCTTTTTGATGTTGGCCTTGGGATGTTTTCTAGATTTGTCTCTAACAGCAAGAGAATCAAAATAGAATATAAACAACAGATGAAATCAGCTAAAAGGGTTATTTACAGTGAAAGAAAACCTTGTTAAATGTTAAGGCAGGAAGGGGCACTGACAAGATGGCAAAAAAAATAAACCATGTGTGAGAGGCCCAGTGGCTCAACACAAAAAAATGCAGAAATGCTGAACAGAGTACAGAACCTTCAAGGGGCATTGCTGAGAAAATTCACTTGAACAAACAGCCATCACCTCAGGGATGCACAAACGTGCAGATGGCAAAACAGTGGATAAGTTCTGAGCAAAATGTTTTTCCCTGGATCAAGGAAGGAAAGAAGTAGAAACTGAAAGGGCAAAGGGATCATGAAGCCTGACAAGCCAGTACCCAGGACTGTGCAAAAATACCAAGCAACAGTGGTAGGGGGCTGAATGCAAAGGCTCACAGACCCCTGTTTTATACTTGCACTCATTACATTAAAAACAGTCTCGGGGCTTGTTGAGTTCAACATGGAAGGCCGCAGCTCCTAGCTCGGGGATCAGCTCCCCCTGCACCACTGACCAGAGCCATACCCTAAAGGTTCCTATCTCAGCTCCACACTTATAGGCTCATACTCCACTTTGTTGCAATCACAACTAGGCCACAGATAGCAGTTTTGTCTTAGAACTTAAGAGTTGTAGAGTCTTACGACCTTCTAACCCCCCAAAAAGCTGTGACCACACATGGCCCCGACTGGGACCAGTCATTCTCAAGGTGGACACTACCCACAGGATTAGTCTTGCTTCTTCCCAGTAGGACTGGCAGCCAACAGCCCCGTCCCAGAAGGCTCGCAGTTCGGGCCTGCCTTAACAGGGTCACAGTCCAAGCTCAGCTGTTCAAATGATCTCAGAGACTTGTGGCCAAAGCCAACACAGAATGAAAGGAATTAATATCCACCTAACTCAGAGGATCCTGAGCGCCAAGGATCCAAAAAGGTTCAGTTTTGTACCCACTATATCAAAATACTGGGAAATAATGGTACCAAGCATGGACAGGACACAGGTGTTCATAGGCTACAGCTGGGAGCTACCATAACAAGATCCTGAAAAAGTGACTGAGAAAGTTAGTGGAGCAATCATTGGGCCTGGGCAGGTACCTGATACCCTGGGGGTGAATGTCACCTATCAGGCCATGGTTCAAAGCACCAATTCCCAAACTGTTGCCGGCAAAAGCAAAAACCCACATAGCTACATAGAACAACTTGCTGGGATTGGATATACATGACCACAATCTCCAGTTACTGCCCAAGTCAGTTGGATGGTGATGCCACCACAACTCTAAGATATCCAGAAACAATGAACTTTAGGACTGAGCCCAGGCCAGCTAGACCTTAAAATTACAGTAACACTAGGTCACTGGTGCCATAAATCCATTTTGATGCAGATTCACACAAATCAGAGTGACAGGTACCAGTTCAATTTTGCAGGCATTTAAGAAATTCTCGTAAGGTATCTATAGTTGTTATAAATCAGTATAGGCACTAGCCTGGTAGTACAAATAGGAACAAAGGATCACTTCTCAGAGAACCTAGAATTCAGAGCTTTACCCTAAGCTACATAAAGCACTAAGAACTATGGAAATAATGAAGGATTTCAACAGCAACTATGTTAGGAGTGTCACCATCAGAACTTCAATTCTGAGCTGGAGAGATATTGCAGCGGTTAAGGCACTAGCCTTGCATGTGGTCAACTACGAATCTAATCATTAACACACATATGGTCTCCTGAGCACTGCCAGTAGTGAGTCCTCACACAGAGCTAGGAGTAAGCCCTAGGCACTACTGGATGCGTCCCCAAAGCAGGCAAACATCTTTAAAGGCTGCCCGATATGACTTCAACAGTAAAACATCCATCTAAATGCTCATCAGACTAAGAAAGTCATTGAAGGAGAAATTCAATGTAATCAAAGAAATTTTGATGGGAAAAAATTAAAGAATTCATTCAAAGATAAATGCGGAGAAGCTAAAGAATATAGTGGGACAGGACTCAGAAGAAACTGAGTAGAAAAATCTGAAAATTAAATCAGTAACCAAAAGCACAATTAAAATGAGGTAATATAAAACAAAAAATTTTAAGGAAGAAAAAAATAAACTATTTAATAGTAAGCAAAACAACCTCCAAACTTAGGAATTCCAGAAGAAGAAAAAAAAAGAAAGAGGGAACGATGACTAGTGGAAGATAACAGATGAGAACATCACCAGTCTAGGCACAAGACTTGAGCAATGATTCAGGAGGCTCAAGGTGCGCCAAGCAAAATAAACCTAAACAGAACAATATGAAGACTTTTATTTGCAATCAAAATAACAGGGACTAAAGAATTAGACAGACTACTTAAGGCAGCAATCAAGGTGCAAACCCTCAAAAACAAGAGAAATATAGTTTTTTTTTTTTTTTGCTTTTTGGGTCACACCTGGCAATGCTCAGGGGTTACTCCTGGCTCTGCCTCAGGAATCACCCCTGGCGGTGCTCAGGGACCACGTGGGATGCGGGGGTCGAACCAGGGCCGCCATGGGCCGGCGCGTGCAGGCACCGCCCTACCCGCTGGGCATCGCCCGGCCCCGGAAATATAAATTTATATCATACTTCTTCAGTGAAGCTGGAACCACCAAGGGAATGGATTAACATATTATAAGAACTGAACAAAAAGACGCTCCAGTCAAGAATCATCTATCATGCAAAGTTATCACTCAGATTTTAGAGATAAAACTATCATCAGATAAATAACAGCTGAAGATATTAGTTGTATTAAACCAGCTTTGAGATCAACTGAATGGCCTCCTGCTTTAAAAAGCGCAAAAAACACCAAAATCCTTATAGAAAAACTGCAACAAATTCCTTCAGATCAAAAGATTCTCTATGTGTCAATATAAAGAAGTAACAGTATGACCTCTAAACAGAATCCAATATTCCTCTGCTAACAAGAGACATTAGAATCCTGAAGATAAACATAGGCTCAGAATGTTTGTAAAACTACCATACGGGCTACCTAAGGAACCATACAGTACACTAAAAGAAACCTGTATGGTTTCTTTTGTGGCATTTAAGAAATTCTTAAAAGAAATTTAAGGACAATCAACCTTGTATCAGACCAAATAGCACTGAAGTTAAATAAATAAATAAATAAATAAATAAATAAATAAAAAAAAATAAAATAAATAAAAAATAAAAAAAAATAAATAAGAGGGCGAACATTAAGGGGGTCTGAGCAACTGCACAGTGGGTAAGGCATTTGCCTTGAACATGAGCGACCTGGGTTCGATCCCCAGCATCCCATATGGTCCCCAAAAACCACCAGGAGTAATTTCTGAGTGCAGCACCAGGAATAATCCCTTAGCATTTCTGGGTGTGACCCAAAAAGAAAATAAAATTACATACTTGTGAGGGGATCAACAGGCCAAGCAGACTTCACTCTTACCAACATATATGCACCAGGTAAAGAAGGGCTGACAAAACTCATAAAGCAACTGCAGACAGATCTGAGGAGATACACTATGGTAACTGGATACTACTATTAGTAACTGGATACTACTTATACTATTATTATTGCTATTATAATGGTAATTGCATGTCGCTATTACTAATACCACACTCTCAGCACTGGACAAATCATACAGACAGAACATCAGTTAAGAAAACAAAAGTCCTACGGGCCAGGGAAATAGTAGAGTGGGTAGGGTGCTTGCCTTGCACACAGTCAACCTGGATCAATCCACAGCACTAATTTCATTAGCTGACACAGAGCATCCTTTTGGATTGATCACATTCTTTATAAATTTGAGTGCTAATAAAGTCAAGAAAATAAATTTCTTATCAGGTATCCCTTAGGTCACAATTTGAGTGCTAATAAAGCCAGGAAAACAAATTTCTTATCAGGTATCCCTTAGGACACAATGTAATAAAGATAAATTAATCATCAAAAGAAATTTTGGCATGAAACAAATAGAAAAGGAATTAAGGTGCTTGCCTTGCATGCGGTCAACCCAAGTTCAAGCCCTTGCACTGTGTGTTTTCCTGAGCACTGCTAAAAATAAATACTGAGTACAGAACCAGTAGTTAGTCCTAAGCACCGTTGGGTGTTGATCAAAAAGAAAGAAAGTAAAATGAGGAAGGAAGGAAGGAAGGAAGGAAGGAAGGAAGGAAGGAAGGAAGGAAGGAAGGAAGGAAGGAAGGAAGGAAGGAAGGAAGGAAGGAAGGAAGGAAGGAAGGAAGGAAGGAAGGAAGGAAGGAAGGAAGGAAGGAAGGAAGGAAGGGAAGGAAGGAAAAAGAAAGAAAGAAAGAAAGAAAGAAAGAAAGAAAGAAAGAAAGAAAGAAAGAAAGAAAAGAAAGAAAGAAAGAAAGAAAGAAAGAAAGAAAGAAAGAAAGAAAGAAAGAAAGAAAGAAAGAAAGAGAAAGAAGGAGAGAAAGAGAGAGAGAAAGAGAGAGAGAGAGAGAGAGAGAGAGAGAGAAAGAGAGAGAGAGAGAGAAAGAGAGAGAGAGAGAGAGAGAGAGAGAGAGAGAAGAGAGAGAGAAAGAAAGAGAAAGAAAGAAAGAAAAGAAAGAAAGAAAGAAAGAAAGAAAGAAAGAAAGAAAGAAAAAGAAAGAAAGAAAGAAAGAAAGAAAGAAAGAAAGAAAGAAAGAAAGAAAGAAAGAAAAAGAAAGAAAGAAAGAAAGAAAGAAAGAAAGAAGGAAGGAAAAGAAAGAAGGAGGAAAAAAGAGAGAAAGTCACTCAGGTCCTGAGTGGTTGACATTGTGGCTCTGGAAGAAAAAGACGCTGCTAGGAGAAGCTGCTGCTTAGACTAGCTCCTAGAGGAGTGCTGCTGAACGAGAAGTGCAGAATGAGGGGCAGCCGAAAGGGAGCTGCTGGAATCCCGTTCTGAACAGAGGCTGCTGCTGACCTTTGTGAGCTGTAACACTGAAGACCTCTGGTGGTCTGTGTGCTGTGCTTCCACTCTACCCAAGACCCCAGAACAGGAACTACCCGCTTCAGCCCCCTCTGCACTGCCACTGTTACTGTAACGCTTGAGACCTTAATGAAAAAAACAAAAACATTCCATTGGAATGGAAAAGAAACTAGTATGCATAATCAAAGCACCAGAATGTTAAAATACACTGAGAGATAGAGAAATGTAAAAAGAAAAAAAAAAGAAAAAGAAAAAAAGTAAAGCAGGGAACTTACACCAGCCGGTTTTTTCCTACCAAAATTCCCTAAATATGACCAATTTGTTAATATGCAAGCATATAAATTACTTTACTTTCTAAGTTTTTATTACACAGTTCTCATTTCATCTCTAGGTGCTGTCACACCCAGAAGATTCTGATTCGACTATTCTTATTTACACCTTACCAGAAGGACTGGTCAGGCAAAACAGTACTTACACTGTCTGAACCCCTCCAAACATGGTGAACTCCTTATTCCAACGAAAGGCAGCGACTCTATGAGTATTTACTGACCTACATCGTGTTTGCCTGCCATGATTACAGACTTTCATGTTCTCTCATGCATTATAAAGTTTCACTGCACCACTTCACAACAACAAAGGGCCCAAAATAAAGTGAATTTTTTTAAAGAAATAGTTTCATTAAAAGGCAGCCTACTGGATTCAAGAAGGTATTTGCAAAACATTATCAACAATTCAACAACAGAAAAAACATGCTACCCAGTTAACATGACAAAGGATCTAAATAGGCACTTCATGAAAGACCTATACATGGTTAACAGGTATATAAAGAAGTGTTCTGCTAGCCTATGAATAGGGAAATGCAAACATAAATGATACATTATCTTATACCAATTAGAATAACTATTATAAAATAGGTCAAGAAACGTTGTTGAGGATACAAAGAAAAATAAAATTTGGGGGCATTGTTGGTGAAGATGTAAATTAATGTGAACATGACAAAAAATTAAAACTAATAAAAAATATTGGGAACGGAAGCTATCTTAAAGGACTGGGGCACACGTCTTCTATGAGTGAGGCTTCGAGTCTGATTCCCAGCACTGCTTGGTTCCTCACAGATATTGGGATGTTAGCCTGGTGGACCCCCAAAGTCCTGCTGGAGCGGGTCTGATGGTCAGACCAGTATCACTAGATGTAAGCACTGAACCATCTGGCCCAGACAAACAGGAGAGGTGAAATTTACATTTGTCTGTGGCCCTCTGGACAATCCAAGGAGACCCATGCCCCAAACCCCACTTTTTTCAATAGAACTAGTATATGATTCATTAATCCATTCTGGGTATTTACCAAAAAAAAAATTTTAAACACCGATTTTAATACATTACCAGTACCTCTATATTCAATGGAGCACTATTTACTCCAGATATGCAAGCAACCCAAGAACCTGAATACAGACATAGTGTGGGGTCGGGCAAAGCATTTACCTAGCATGTGAGTGGAGGCCAGAACAGGACAGGGGACAAATAATTGGTAATTAATGGCGTCTGAACATTTGTTGGTTGGCACGGCATGACATGCAGAGTTAATGAAGTCAACAACACCAGAGACTCACAGACTGCTGCAATGCTTCATAAAAACATAAAATAAAAATGAAAGCAAGGGGCCGGAGTGATAGACCAGCCAGTAGGGTGTTTGCCTTGCACGCTGGCCCTGCTGGCCCATGCTGGCCCCAGGCAATTCCCGGCATCCCATATGGTCCCCCAAGCACTACCGGGAGTAATTCCTGAGCGCAGAGCCAGGAGAAGTCCCTGAGCGTTGCCGGGTGTGACCCAAAAAAAAAAAAAAAAAAGAAAGCAAGTTTTTAAAGACATCTATCAATAAAGTGTCATCAAGATTTCTATTTCCTTCATTCATCTTATCTAAAGCTAATTTGAAGAAAATAACCCAGAAGTACAGCAGAGCCTGGCAAGCTACCTGTGCCGTATTTGATATGCCAAAAACCAGTAACAATTATAGACCTCTTTCCTATGACCTGAATGAATGGTTTGAGGCTCTTCATGTTCCTGGAGCGAGCAGATTCCCTAGGGCTACTCTAGCACTCAACAGGACATAAGGAGATGTTATTGCTTGTGCCCACTCAAACAAATCGATGAACAATGGGAAGAAAACCCAGAAACAAAGAGTATATTATGCAAAGATGTTGAAAGGCCACTTAAGATAGTGAAGATGTCCCTAGATGTAACCTAAGTATCATAAGATATGGCTAAATAGTCTTGATAACTAATAAAAAGGAAACAAAAAAATTTATCCTGAGTCTGATCATCAGAGTAGAACGACTCAAAGGTTGCTCCTCAAAACTCCAGTCATACCTGTATGCTCCAGAATGTCCTGACACATCTACCACCAACCAGTCCCCTCCAACGCCTCTCAACTCCAACACTCACACACCTCTAATCAAAAAAAAATTTTTTTTAATTTTTTAAAAAGAGAAGACGAAACCACACTGGAGAACTAGATGGTCCAGGGTTAAAAATTAAACCAATCACTACTTGACAACCTTCCAACCAATCAGACCTACACTTACAAAACAAAACCTCATTTGCATAAAGCAATAGTGAATACAGACTAAACCCATACAACATCTATTGTCAGTTTTTCATTCAATAGCTTCTAGGTGAGTCTTATGTAGTCATAAGATTCAAGGCAATGTGAAGAATGACTAACTACTGATAGCAATATTACATTAACTGGGAAAATCCGGATATAGCATTGTCTATACTATGACTATAAATGGTGTGAAACAAATGTGCATGAAACCAGAAACAGCAGCTTCTAGTGAGAGTCAGGAGATATCTCCAGTTCAGACGCAACACTGAGACACAAAGCAAGGCTGAAACCTGCTAGTGGGATCTTGATCATTTCAAATTACTTCTCTTAAATTGCTAATCCGGCTATATAGGTGCAGAATTTTCATTATCAAATTGAATAATTTTTACTCTCAGTTTCATAGAAGTAAATTACTTCTAACATTTTTTTCAAACTGCTGACCTTGGTGACTTAACCGTCTGGTAAGATATGCCTTTTGTTTTCCAATCTTTTTCAAATATTTCACTTTAGATTAACCTACAATTGAGTGAATAAGAGCTAACAGGTTCATGGATCTCCTCCTGTTTTGGAAAACACTGGAGATATAAATTTTATCTTTAAGTCCTCTGCTACTTCAATGCACTGTCCAGTTTAGTCTAGTCTTAAATAACTTCCTTTCTTTAATTAATTCATTGACCAGCATTTTTTATTTGGACAGGGTGAGTTCCTCAAGTATTCTTGCTTGACCCCATGATTGCGCAGATCTCCTTCCTCAAACTTTCTATTCAAGAATGCTCTAGAAAAAAAAATGTTTCTTTGAAATGTGTTGGTACAACATCAAGCTTCCATACTAATGAACAAATCAGGGTAAAGCCTGTAGGACTACCCCATAAGAAAAGATCTAGGGTCTCTCAAGTCACTTGAAATCCAAGCGCCCATGGAACCCCTAAAGAGACCTTGTGAAACAATATAGTATGAGGAAGAGCAGAAGGGAGGGAAGTGATCTCTTAATAGACAGTAGTTCTCTCTCCCCTACACCTAGCCTATGCCCAGAATAGAACCCACACAGGAGAAAGAATTATTACTTTGCTAGGAAGGAGGAATATGAACACGAATGTGTTACTTCTGGTTGGAGAACAAAGTCTACACACATGGGAGCTTATTTATTCACCGGCTGAAATTCTAATTTAGAATTTCTAAAATTAAAATTTAGAATTTCCAAAATTTGCAATTAAATAGAATTGCAAAATTCTAACATAACTTCCTCCAACCTTAAGCTACCATTGTTAACTGTGTTGTTTTAAATCAAGTGTCTAATATTCTCTATAACGTTCCTTTCTTTTTTTATTTTTTAATGTTTTATTATACCACCGTGAGATAAACAGTTACAAAAGTGTTCATATTTGGGTTTTAGTCATACAGTGTTACAGCACCCATCCCTCCACCAGTGCCCATTTTCCACCACCCATGTCCCCGATTCTCTCCCCTCCCCCTTAGCCTGCTTTATGGCAGGTTATTTATCTCTTTGCTCTCTCTCTTTCTCTTTTCCTTCTCTTACACATTGTGGATTGCAATTCATACATTTAGAGGTTACCTTATGTATCTTTTTGCCTGTATTCAATGTTCAGTTCTAGGCTGGTAATATCACTTTCGACAATTATTAGCACACTGTTCCCTTCTCTGCCTTACCTAAACTCAACTCCCACCCGTTTGTGGTAGATTCCACTTTTGACAAGACCTACTGATCTATGTTTTGCCTGACCTTGGATATTAGTATCATAATATGTGTATATCTATCTATCTATCTAGATATAGATATTTATGTCATGCAATTAAATGCAGTCATTCTATATCCGTCTTTCTACTTCTGGCTAATTTCACTCACCATGATCCTCTCCATGTCCATTCACTTATAGGAAAATTTCATCACATCATTTTTCCTAACAGCTGCATAGTATTCCATTGTGTAGATGTACCAAAGTTTCTTTATCCAGTCATCAGTTCTCAGGCACTCTGGTTTTTTTCCAGATTCTGGCTATTGTGAATAGAGCTGCTATGAAAATAAAAGTGCAGATGGTGTTTCCACTGTGTGTTTTTGGTTCTCCAGGGTAGATTCCCAAGAGTGGTATGGCTGGGTCAAATGGGAGCTCAATGTCCAGTCTTTGGAGGAATGTCCATATTGTTTTCCAAAAAGGCTGTACCAGGCAACATTCCCACCAACAATGGATGAGGGTCTTCCTTTTCCCCACATCCATGCCAGCACTTGTTCTTGCTCTTTTGGATATGTGCCAGTCTCTGTGATGTGAGATGATATCTCACTGTTGTTTTAATTTGCATCTCTCTGATGATTAATGATGATAAGCATTTTTCATATGTCTTTTGGCCATTCAAATTTCTTCCTTGTCGAAGTTTCTGTTCATTTCTTCTCCCCATTTTTTGATGGGGTTGGCTGTTTTTTTCTTGTAAAGTTCTACCAGTGCCTGATAGATCCTGGATATTAACCTCTTATCAGATGGGTATTGGGTGAATATTCTTTCTCATTCTGTGGACTGTCTTTGTATCTCGGTCATTGTTTCTTTTGAGGTGCAGAAGCTTTTAAGTTTCATGTGGTCCCATATGTTTATCTTTGCTTCTAGTTGCTTTGTTGGTGGTGTTTTATCTTTGAAGATGCCTTTAGCTTCAATGTCGTGGAGGGTTTTTCCTATATTTTCTTCGACATACTTTATGGATTCAGGTCTGATATTGAGATCTTTAATGTATTTTGATCTGATTTTTGTGCATGCACACTGTTCCTTTCTAAAACCACTGTAGCTACTGAACTCAAGAAGCAATCAAAGAAACCTTGAAGTTATATACGGGCAGTTTAATAAAAGTACATCACAAAAAAATAAAATAAAATAAAAATAAAAGTACCATCACATTCTCTCCATTTGTAACAGAAAAATGGACAATTAACTGAACATTGCTCAGCCTCATGGCTGGTGCATGCTGTTTCTCATGATTCAGATGCCTTCTATACACTGAATCGTGTGCCCACTTGACTTCTTCCTTGCCAAATGGGCTTTTTTTTAAATTAAATCCTTAAGTCACTCACATCTCAAAGTATTCTGTGACTCAGGCTCTCTCTGGGTCCGGGCCTTTACTCTGGACTATACCAATAAGAGCTACTGAAACTGCAGCTGCTGCTATGAATTGTTCACCAGAGGAAACACAGTTTCAAACAAAACTATTCAGATAATTGTGTTCTCCAGCCACAGCGGTCACAGCTTGCTTTGCTGTCCCTACGGGATGTGAAGGTCTCACATCTGCCTCTCATAAACACGCCTCAGTATGGTCAGGGTCATTCCTAGAGAGCCGAGAACCAAATTTCCTTTCATCAATGAAAAAAACATTGATAAAAATCATCCAACAAATAGGTCCACTGAAAACTTGGTATCAAAATTGCAAAACTACTACATTAAGTGCTCTCCTTTTCCTTCCATTCAATAGACAGAAGTCCCCAGCTTAGAGAGCTGCAAGACTGTTAACCATTAGGCCTCAGCCCTTCCCTTAAAATGGGAATTACTTTATTTAAAAAAAAAACGAACCTTTTAATGCTTTTCTATCATTGATTTCCCTTTTCTGATTAGATTATAATATTATATTGACAATATTACAGAGGTTTCTACTTGATTATACTGACAAGAACGATTTAAAAGAATCAACAGCCTATGCCTAGGGAAAGGGAGTGGAAAAGAGAATCACGGTCAATGAACTCTGCCTGCCATGATCACCAGCTTGTTAGCAAACGGCAACATATGCTTCCTAACCATTTACCGGAATAAAGGGTGGGAGGCCCTACTCACCCATCTGCATTATTTTCCTCAATAACTATTGTTAAGCGGAGATAGGAAGGTTATACTGATTTGTTTTTGTGAACACTTATCTTTTTGAAACTGCTAGTGATAGATAACGCTATTATAATATGTAAGTGGTAGCCAAATATTTTGTTATTCCTATTATTATTTAATCACCTAAAGCAGTATTTCCCACAGGGTGCAGTCCCAGAGGAGCTGGAACAATGGTAGGGGTAATAGAAGCAAACCCCCCCATACACACACACACACACACACACACACACACACACACACACACACACACACAATAGGGATACACTTTCTGTTCATTCACTTAAAGAAAGCAGATTTGTAGAGGGGATTGATAGATTATTTTCCTGAAAAGGTGGCAGGCATTTAAATAAATTTAAAAACCACCAAATTGAAGCATAATTTCAACCCTTTAACACTAGAACAATGGTAAGGGGAAATGTACTTTGTACCTGCCACAGAGATAGGGTGGGGCACGTGGGCGTGGCAGGTGGGGACACTGGGAACACTGGTGCAGAGTAGTGGACTCTGGTGAAAGAATTGGAGTTCGAACATTGTTCACCTGAAACTCGCTCGTAGAATATCTTTGTAACTTTATAATAATCCATGATGATTAAGTAAAAAATAATTGAAATAAATTTTTTTAAATTTCAACTCTCAGTTTCTAAATGTTTCTATCCAAATTGAGGGCTGGGGGTGAGAGGGAAAGAATGAAATCCAGCACTAATCATAAACAAAATAATTGAAAGACTAAAGTTATACTTTAGGCTACAATAAAGGTTTTCCCCTCAGGAATTTTTTAAATGATAGTAGTAGATTAAAAATGGTACTAATATTATCAATAATTTATCTTCCTACATAAAATAGGCACTTTTAATATTCAAATCAGAATAAAGTGAACATATTAGAAAAATGAAATACAAGTTGAAAAGCGAATAACTGAAATAACAATCCTGCACTATAAATTACACTGAAATAAATATTCCAATAAAAATCAATGAAAGGCGTGGTCAGAGATGTAGTTCAGTAGTACAGCACTTATTTTACTGTCTGAGGCTGGGTTCAAAGCCTCATACTAAAGAAACAGAGGGAGAGGAGGAAAATAAGTGAGGAAGAAGAGTGCTTAGGCTACTCTAAAGTAAGATTATCTGTGTATTTGTGCTTATTTATTTGGCATCCTTATTTGTAACTAAATGTCTTTATTATTTATTTGGCATCCTTATTTTTAACTAAATTTCTACTGAGATTAATCTTAACAGGCATTTGGTTTTCTTTTCTTTCAACATACTGAATTCAAATTAACTTCTCCCCGCCCCCCATTGGAAAATGCTGGGATTCTTATCTGTGCACTGTCTAGAACCCAAAATGCATAAAATTTAAGACTGAAGGAAATGTGGTGAATTACTAGAAAAGGCAGTGTTCCTACAAGTGTTCCTGGCCAACAAAGAGAAATGAGATCTAAGCTCAAAGCAAAGGGGTGGTCTGACCCCCCAAAAATTTACAATCCATTTTTGTTTTTTTATTTAAGGGAATTTTGCTTTAAACCCATAATACAACCTCATTTGATCCAAAACAAAAATAATATTTCTGTTCCCTTCCTAGTTCTTGTAAACTAGTTCTTCCTAGTTCCTAGTAAAAGGATACCTATTAATCTTTTGATTCGAGGGTTCTCTGACAACGAAGAGGAAGTCAGGGGGTGCTCCAGGGATGTGAGCAGTAAGGAAAAACAGGTTTGCTGTTATGGGCATTTCCCTTTAGTCCCAATCCAGTTAATATCCCAGGAAAAAAACTTCCAACCTGGTCAGTTTCAGGAACACGGCATCTTTTCTAATCCTCCACTGTAACACATAGCTGTTTTTCACCTTCTAATTCTAGGACATCTCCAGGAAGTAGGAAAAAAATGCGTGCCCACCAATCTATAGAAAACCTGCTCAGGTCTGGCTTTTATCCAGGAAATCCTATACTTGTTGCTCAACCTCTCATTCTAAGGAACAATTCTCTTTATTCAGAGCTCTATAGGAATCAATCTGCTCCCTCTGAGGTGAAATCAAACACACAGTGGCATTTCAAAGCCCCATGTTCAACAAAACACACTGATTCCAGCCACTTACTGGGCATGACCAATACATACCAAGAAACCACCCTGTCTTAAGAAAGCTGTCTCACAACACGTTCAAGTGTTCGCATATGTAAAAAGTAAAAGAACGCGTTAGTAAATTGTATCTTGACTAAATACTAAAATTTTTAAGTACATGTCAAAATTTATTTGAATTCCTTTCACTTGTTTCTCCTTTCATATACTTGTCATCACTTGTCTTACCATTGTTCGTGGATTTGATCGAGCGGGCGCCAGTAACATCTCCATACTCAAGTGCTAGAATCATTTGCATGATTCATTATATTTCAATTGGACAGTACAACCTAGATAAGTTTAGAAAAGTCCAGATAATTTGCGCACAGGTAAAATTTCAGTGTATCCCACACAACCTACCAAAATTAATCCCTGTGACGCTGTGTGATTAATCACATCCGTGAATCCTGCCTGGGGTCCTAAAGATCTTCTTGGTCTCTAAGAACATTCTAATGCGCTAATATCCCTAAAAAGACTGACATCTTGCTCTACCTTTAGTAGCAAACTCTCTCAATTCCGGGGTGGGTAGAGGAAAGGGATCGCAGCAAACTGATATGAGTATCAAATTATATCCAATGAACCTGTGTCAGAGGACAGAGCAGAAGACAGGAAGGAATGGTGAGACAGGATCAACCAGAAGTAATGTAGGGCAAAGAAACCTGGATCATCAATGTTCCTTCTCTCAAGTGGTCTCAGCAAACAACCTCGACATTCTAACATGTAAGTTACACCTTTAAGACTACCTTGGATATCTTTATCTACCAGGGTATCTTTCCTTTATTTCTAAAAACAATAGTATATCAATGTCTATGGAAGTGCTTTTGTGAATAAATGAAGTGATAATAAGAAAGAAATTAAATGAGATAATAAAAATGAAATGAAAAGAATAGGCGAAAATGATGTTTGTGTCTTTTAAATAATCCAGCTTACACAGTGGAATAAAGATTTAATAACAATTTTCTTTTTAGGTTCGGGCCACACTGGCAGTGCTTAGAACTTGCTCTTGACAAAACTCAGAGATCACTCCTAGAAGGGCTCAGGGGACCATATGGGGTTCTGGGGATCAAACCTGGGTTGGTCACATGCAAGGCAAGAGTCCTACCCACTGTACTATCATTCCAGTTCCTAATAATCATTTTACATCTGCAAATGGTTGTTGTAGAGAGTCAGAATATCAACGTGGATCCCTAAGAGAAATGGCAAATGCCTGATGGTGCCTGCAGTTTCCTGAACAGGGAACAGAGCAACCCTCCACCTGTCTGCAGAGATTAGATGTAGCTCACACCAAAGGTGGGAAACTAAATGATCTGCCTAAAGTTCTAACACAATGATTCATCCATGTTAGGAATTAAGTCAAATATTTATATAAACCACCTGATATGGGAAGAAATCAGATATCCTTTATGAGGTAGAATTTAGAAAGAGGATTTTAAATAGAGAAGGTCTAGCTGTTTCACATTTTTGCATTATAAGCAAATGGTGTACTTTCTGTTGCTGAGAGAATACACACGCATGCACGTGCACGCGCGCACACACACACACACTCACACACACCAACTAGTCCACTCCTGAATCATAGCCCTATTACAACTCCAACATTCCAAACCTTCTTTAAATCCTTCTTACCCCACCCACATCGAATTTATTTAGTGTTGAAGGCTTCTATAGATTACACTGCAGCATAATCACTTCCAACCAATTTACTGGAGTGACCTGTGTTCTCCATTCCATCTGTGAGTGGTAAGGACAGCGTCCATGGCACAGTGAGTCTTGAGTGTCCTTGACTAGGAAGCTGCTTCCTAACACGCCAGGGCACTATAATGCCCCCACCACAGAGCTGGATCCTAACCTTAAGTCACAAAGCTTTTCCCGAACATTGTTATTACAGAAACATGTTATAGCAGTTGTCTGATGGTAGTACTTATGTTATTTGATTAAAGATGATAGGGGCTGGAGCGATAGCCCAGCAGGTAGGGCGTTTGCCTTGCACGCAGCCAGCCTGTGCCGGCCCGGGTTCGATCCTCGGCATCCCATATGGTCCCCCAAGCACCGCCAGGAGTAATTCCTGAGTGCAGAGCCAGGAGAAACCCCTGAGCGTCGCCGGGTATGACCCAAAAAACAAACAAAAAAAATAATAATAATAATATCAAATGTATAGAAACATTAAGAACGTTATTTTCCACAAAATATACACTTTAAAGAGGTTTTCAAGAGGAACAGCTTAGAAAACGGATGCTTAAGTAAATGTGGATTAGGTAACTAAAAATTTTAGGTGAAGGATTTTAAAATAGAAATTATACACTCAAATTCGCAAATTTTCACTTTAAAAATGTCTTTAGTGTAAATTAGCAAATTTGAGTGTACTTATTTCATATATCCTTAGTGTGAGGCTGGAGCAATAGCACAGCGGGTAGGGCATTTGCCTTGCACGCTGCCGAACTGGGTTTGATCCGCGACATCCCATATGGTCCCCGAGCAGTGCCAGGAGTAATTCCTGGGCAAAGAGCCAGGAAGTAACCCCTGAGTGTCACCGGTGTGACCCAAAAAAGCAAAAAACAAAAACAAAATGTCTTTAGTGTAAAAAAAGTTTAATAACACAATATAAATGATGAAAGTGGATTCCTAGAAATACCTTGGTTCCACACTAAAAATGAAATATACACTGAGGGTGTCATATTATGCAATGTGTATCACTGTATCACTGTCACTGTCTTCCCGTTCATCATCGATTTGCTCGAGTGGGCACCAGTAACATCTCCATATGTCCTGTCTCATGCTAGTAGAGTCCAAGGGCATCCGCTTGCTCCAGGAACATAAAGAGCCTCATTTTGTATGCTTTCGCATGAATTAAATTTAATTATATGAACAACTATTAGTTCACATTATGTTTCCTAATGCATGATTGTCATATGACTCAGACCCCAGAAAAACAGTGACTTTTCCCAAAGAAATCACTATATTCCACAATTCTTAGCACTCCACATAATAAACTATTGTAAAAATAAAGAAGTCACATTTGTTTAGGCAATCAGCAATCCAATTTCTGATCCAAAGTGACACATTTACATCTTTTGACTTTATGTACTTTCAGTTTCTGTATAAAAGAGGAATCCTAACATCGGCCCTAGTAACTACATGATGAATATATAGAAAACAGGACAAACAATGTAATAAAGTATATTGAAAAATACACAAAACTCTACCTATAATGATGCAATTGTAGAACTGAGCATATCAGACTGCTAAGTGAGTGAATAAGCAGAGGAATGCACCAAGGATGGAGTTGGAAGTAGAAGAGCAATCCTCTAAGACTCCAAGGGTACAGATAATGAACTGCTTAGAAAATCAGTTTAATGTCTTAACACAACCCAAATGCATTGTTATTCTTTCCCCAGTTACATATCATTTGCTGCCAACATAGTCTTCCAAAAATTCAATTCAAATCATGTCATTCCTTTCTCTTACCTACCACAACAGTGTACCTCCACCAACACAGTAGAAACTTCACTGAAGGACTTCATAGCACAGCCCCACAGATTCCTCCCTATCACACCTCACCGTAACTCACAACAAACAGCAGCTCTTCCTGGACACTTCCACAACCCTAGGCTGTCCTGCTTCGTTCGCTCTAGTGTGAAATAAACTTCTAGAAATCATTCTCGAGGTTGAAAAGCTCCCAACCCTTTCCCTTTTCACTCCTCTAGTTCCTCAAGACTTCATAATACTTCTTTTTATTATAACTCGATTTCCCCCTAAATTATAGCTACGTGCCCCAGTTATCTCTGAGTCACCTTAGAATGCAGTAAAGTGTTCGACATTGAACAAGGTGGGACTGAACGCAGAATTCTGACAGTCTAAGTCAGAACTCGTGAGTTCTGTTCCCTTATATACCTTTGATTCGTTGCTTTGGCCTTTATTCTTTCCTTTCCAGTTTAACTCAGAAAACAACATTAGAATAACTAGGCTAGGGAAAAAAGTATCTATTGTGTTTCTACCTGCCCTATTTTTAGAAAAGGAAACACCTCAGTCTAAATTGATTTATTTTTTGCTTATGAGTCTAAAAAGCAATAAGCTCTCTTAAAATACTCCTTTCAGTTAAATGGTTAATAAAGGTTTCGCTAATCAGCATTCACTAGAAAGTGCTTTTGCACAAAAGAATAAATTTCTATGTAGTTTGTCACTACACAGAAGCCAGCCACACTGTGTTCTAGGTATATGGACAGGAAGGGGCTTCTCAAGACCTTACTTAAGGTGAAATTTCTTCAGAGGGCTGCTTCAACTCATAGGCATTTCTCTAAGTCTACCTTTTTACTGTTTCAGACTTTTTAAAGGATCCCACAAAAACTTTAATTCAGAGCAATCAGTGATGAAGCCACAGCACGCAATAATGTATTTTCCAACCAAGACTGGATTTCACGAGCTCCACTAACGAGGGCTGACTAAAGACATCTACATTTATAACATTTTCTAAGATTAGGGCTAAAAATTGTTCTCACATTTTCCTCCTGTCATTTCCTAAAACAAAGCTTCATGCAACTCACGGTAGAACCTATTTGGAGTTTTGTAACAGGCTCCTGGGGCTTTTCTTCTTTTAATCCCTGACATAAATTGCAAATGATATTTCATGTTTTAATGACTGCATAATCCAATGAGGCCGTTTCTGTTATATTCCTCAAGATTTTTCACATCCTTTACCCAAAGAGAGGAACGAAAAGAAGCAAAACCAGCTAAATAAAGTTCATATTTAGTTTGATTTTAGCACAAGGTAATACCTTTGTTAGACATAGTTATTTATTCAACATATTTTGTCAAACAGCTGGATTTTAAAACATCTTCATTTTTTTCTTTTTTAGTAGCAAAATATTTATTTATATTTCCCCCTTTATAAAAAAATCGAAACATTGTGAGATAAAGTTACAAAGTAGTTCATGGTTGGGTTTCAGTTATACAGTGTTCCAGCACCTGTCCCTTCACCAGTGTACATTTCCCACTGCCAATGTCCCCAGTTTCTCTCCCATTAACCCACTCCCCTCCAGCCTGTCTATATGGCAGGTACTTCTCTCTCTCTCTCTCTCTCTCTCTCTGTCTCTCTCTCTCTGTGTATGTGTGTATGTACGTCTCTCTCTTTCCTTCCTCTTCCTATGGTTGCAATTTGCAATACAGGTACTGAACGGTTAGCATGTATAATGTATATCACTTTACCTACTTTTAGCACTCAGTGATCGTTTCCAACTACTATTGTCATAGTGGTCCCTTCTCTGTCTTAACTGCCCCCAAACTCGTGGCCAGCTTCCAACAGGGACCAGTCCTCCCAACTCTGTTCAGTGACAAGCATTTAAGTTGGCCGGTTTGCCCTGACCATTTGAGGATGGAATGTGTGCATGGGCTGGAGGTGGGGCCATCTGTGTCAGCCTCAGACCCTGCAGACCAGCCATTTTGGTAGGCTCTAAGTCAGCCTCTATTCTTTGACGACATACAGCAGAAAACTCTACACTGTAAAATAGTTGAGGTCATGAGAAATAGACTTTAGTTAGCATCTTGATGGTAAAATTTGTTTTTCAGCAACAGATGACTGACATTATTTGTCATAAATGTACTGTTCTACAATTTATTTACCCATAAAACACCTTTCAGTTTTTTAAAACAGGTTCCCCATTTTCCTTGCTTTGGTCTTTGTCTATTGAATTAAGAGATCTCCCAAAGCCCACCCATTCATCTCTAAAGATGCAAGGATTCCTGCACCACAAGATATCTAATAAAAGCCGGGACAATAATATTTAGCTCAGCATTATCTGGGGCATATAGAAAATTCAGTAAGACACAAAACAAGGCACTCAACACTAAAACAAAGAAACGTCCTACCATTACTTATATAGTAAACTGAGGAAAGCAGAGATGATGAACAGAAAAGATAATTGAAGTAAGAAGTTCAAGTGGCTGGATAGCAAGGTAAGATTGTCAAAATCAATCATTCAGCTAACAAGCATTTATTTAATATTCATTGTATGTCAGGTAACATGCAGGCACAATAAGCACAATGATAAAAGGTTCAAGCACTATGTAATAATCTCTACCAATAAATACCAATCAGAAGATAAGAGAATATGAAAATTCCATTCCATAATAAAAACAACAAAACATAGATTAGCTTTAATAGGAAATATAATGTATCTATCTAAAGGAAAGTATGAATCATGTTGAGAAATAGGAAAAACTGAAGACAAAATAGAAAACTAATGTATGCTACTGATTGAGAAGAATAGTAATTATACAAAGAAGCAGAAAATATACATTCTCTTTAGAAACTGAAAACATTCTTAAAAGTTCATCTGGAAGGGTTAGAAGAGCTGATTTTTTGGAATTAAAAGATGAAAATAATTGCTTTCAAAACCCCCTGAATGTGAAATAATGATGATTCTGGTGAAAAACAAGAATAAATCACGGGAACTGATAAATGAGCCCCAGATAGAAACACTCCAGTTAAAAAAGAAAACCCTAGTTTAGTGAGACAGATGAAAATTAAGAAATAAAGGTATATAACATTTTACCTATCAAATTCTGAACATAAAATGCCTTGCACACGACCAACACCGGTTTGATCCCCAACACCACATAAGGTCCCCAGAGCAGCCAGAGGGATGACCCCAATGACAGCTGAGTGTAGAAAACCTCCAACCCCCCAAAAGAGCATGATATTCACTGTGGGTCAAAATTATGACTCTGAAGAGGTAAATTGCTACCATGCATCTGGATGATAATCTGTCAAGATACAACCTATCAAGGAACACCGATACAATAATTCCGCTCTTAGACACCTACTCTGAGAACATCATTAGAGATGTGGCAAAAGACCTAAGTAAAACAATTTGCATCAAGTGTAATTTATAGTAGCCAAAACTAGAAAGACCATAGGAGCTCTATCAACAGTTGAAAGAATAATGATACATTATATATAATTTGGTTTAAAGATTTTAATTGCATAAGATGGTCAGACTTCTTCATCAAGACCCTGAACAAACGGTTTGAGGCTCTTCATATTCCTGAAGCAACCAGATGCCATTGGGCTACACTGGCATGTGATAGGGTCAAATGGAAATGTTACTGGCGCCTGCTCGAGCAAATCGATGAATAACGAGATGTCAAGTGATCAAGTGAATTGCATAAATTCTAACATAATACTCTATGAAAAATATGCAATTCAAACCTTTACTATATACCTAATTAATTTCATTTGTTAACAGACACACATCACAGCACACACACATAACACTCATTCATGTATACAATACAAAAATAGGATGGGGATGGGGTTACACATACTATTATTTTATTCTTTATATTTTTCTGTATTTCTATAGCTAAGATATAAATTGTTCTAACACAGATAAAAGTACTATTTAAATAAAGCATTACCACAAAAATTTCCAAAAAGTTATTAAAAATAAATTTATAAACATTCACAATAGACATAAAATCTAAATAAAGTCATAATTTTGATTGCTAGTAATAAACCAACATTTCTTCCTTAGTTTTAAGATAATTTGGGTAATTCTCACAAGGCCAGATGGGTTTGGGACATATTTTAAAGTTCACTGTGAGTCCTTTAGTAGTTTTAGTCAGAGAAAGTTTTACCTATTGACTCTGAAACTTCACTGTAAACTGAACTTATTCTAAATCAGTCATTTTACTTTTATAAAATAAGATTCATAATTACCGCAGAATTAGTATTTTTAAGCTGGCCTTTTGCTTCGAGAGAACACCACCAAAGGGAATTATGTTCCCTTAGTTAATCGCTCCCAGAAGCGCCGTCAAACTGACAACTAAAAGATTTGATTTTACACTGCAAATTTGAAAGTGATTGTATGTTTTCATCTGTGGCTTCCTTTTTCTAATTGCTACGATAGAAAACATAAATCTTTCAAATGTGAAATTATTTGAGGACAAAATACAGGATTACCCAAGCTTGATATAACTTGGACCTTCTATTTTCTTTTCTCTCTTTGCCCAAACAGCTTTCTACATCTCCAATACGTTGTAATAATTCAACTTCTGTACTTTTCCAACCCTGTTTATTTCTAACTGTAGTTGTTCCGCTACCACGTCAGAAAGCCCCAATCTAATCCGACAAGCAAATGGGTGAGCTGCCCGTCCTCTGCTTCCCTGCTTTACTAACCTGAACATTCAAGAACTTGTCTGATACTAATGGGGACTCCACCAATGGTACCCTCCCTCTAACACTCCAAGCATTGTTACCCTACCTCTTAACATTAAAAAAAACTAAGAAACTAAGATGAGTTTAGACATTGTGTGGATGTTCCGATCTAAGAGGAGGAAGAGGCCCTCTGAGAACCTCCACAGAACCGAGAGGCCCTTTCCCTAGCCCTCAACTCTCAGCATCTCTCCGCCACTTCTTTGAACATAAAAAATTGAAAATAACACTTTCTTCATGAAGGACACTGACGATTCCTTGTCTAATCAAGCTCCTCATTTCTTAAAGAATAAAATAGATGGAATGTAGGAGGGAGGCTTATTAGGGAGGAGGTAAAATGCACCATATTCCCATTGATTTATCAACAACTCCACCACTCCCCGCCCCACAACCTTATCCCTTCATCCTCAGCGCAGACTCAGACCAAAGTTAAATGGGGGCGCTTTCAGTTTATACGTGTTATGCAAGAGTAACCCAAAGAACACAAGATAATGCTTAACCAAGGTGAAAGAAGCAGGGCCTGTTCAAACTTGTCTCTATTCACAGATGGGGGTGGAGTAGATGGCACCTCCTGCCTGTCACTGTGACATTCTAATTATGAGAATACATTACTTATATCTGCTGGCTTTCTCTGAGCCTCTCTGGAATAAAATAGCATTTAGTAGTTTAAGGAAAAGGCAAGTCTCCCTCACCACATGAAGAGAAGTGAAGAAAGGAAGAGAATGTCTTTCAGAATTTAAAGGACCTACTTAAGTTCTTAACTGCTGAGTTATTTTCATCAGCACGACTAGTTTTTATTTGTTTAAGTCCTAGACTCCGAAGAAGTGGGGACATTTAAGCAGGGGAGGTGGAAAAAAGACAAGAACTGAAATTGGGTGTTTGTGTAGACAGCCAAGTACTGACCCCTGGACTTCCATCCTGTGAGGTTAAGTCTCTGTGCCCCCTAGTCAACCAGCTGTCTGATTCAAGGAATTCAAAAACTGACATTGAACTCAAAGGTATTTCCCAATCCCATTTCTTTAGCTAATCACACACTCCCATGATTCAACGTTCTATCTATTACAGCTCAAGATGTACTTTTGGTTCATTCAATTGCCCAAAATCACTTTCTCCCCATGTAGTACTACCTGGTGGAGCATTACCAAAATGTGTGGCCAGTTTCATGTGCTTCTTGAGCTACTAAAACGCCCCTCATCCAAACTGAGGTGTGCATTAGAGATAAAATACAAGTTTGTGGGCCGGAGCGATGGTCCAGCGGGTAGGGCATTTGCACACAGTCGGCCTGTGCCGGCCCGGGTTCAATCTTCGGCATCCCATATGGTCCCTCGAGCACCGCCAGGAGTAATTCCTGAGTGCAGAGCCAGGAGAAACCCCTGAGCATTGCCAGGTGTGACCCAAAAGGGGAAAATATATACAAGTTTGTATAGGGGAGTTTTCTAGTCCCCAGATCCTAATGTCACTGGGGGTGGGGGTGGGGAAGATAGTTTCCAAAAGACCTGGGCAGATTAAAACTAAATAAATAACCTTTAATCATAAATCTGAACTACAGGCCCAAGTGTAATCCCAATTCTGTGGCCATGGTACAATGCTGCAGGGCGAGGGAGGAAAAGGGAAACAGAAATGCTTTTGCTCTCTCCAGGCTGAGAAGGAACAGTCCATCCGCAATCAGGGGCTGCCAGTACCACTCAAGATTCTCACCAATATCTGTTAATGTTGTAAATTCACCCAATCATAAAAATATTTGAAAAGGTGCTGAGTGGCACAGATTTAGATGAGCTACAAACAGCTCAGGCTAGCAAAGTTCACTGTGTGGTGGCTCGCCCCCCTCTTTTCCTTCCTGTGAGAAACCAAACCTAAGGCTAAGCCTTTCTCAGTTCACAACACCTTGGTGTTTTCCTGGTATCCCTAAGTCAAGAAAAATACCAATGTGTCTCTCTGTAGCACAGGTATATTCAGACAACTTAAAAGCATTTATGTCCTAAAATTCAGTGACTGCTTAAAAAGGAAACAGGCACAAATTGATTAAAAATAATGCTTTTATCTCATTCTTCAATAACAAAAATTTTTACTGGGGTGCGTGTGCTACTGGCAATGCAGTTTCTCAAATTTCAGAATCCATTTGGATTCAGCCATCCCATTCCGTGGTTTATTTTAAGTTTTACAATGAAGCCTAAAAAATTCCAGATTTGCAAAAATAAAATTTATTTTATTAAATTAAAAAATTTATCACAGGACTCATTTAAATTACGGATTTAGAGTTCACCAGGTGGATGACAGGTTTCGTTTACTTCTGTTTTCCTTTAAAAAAATGTTAACTTCACATAGCTTCCTTGGGAATTAGCTACAGCACTCCACGCTACTGCCAAGAAACATCTGAGAAACCACCAGGCTGGACTCACCCAAGAGTCCAGACCGTAATCAGTTGAGAGTATTCTTGTTGGTCTCATCTCAGTATGAGGGGAAATGTTCTATGTGACCCAGAAGGGAATGGGCCAAAGTAACCCCTGACCTGTTTTATTAAAAGTGACCAGCTTACAGCAGCCTCTGGGTAACAGGTGAACCCCTGGTGACTCACAAAGACTGAAGGCAGACCAAGGAGCTAAGACACAAGGGAGCCGTGTTAACAGATTGATCACTCTCTTTAACCACTTCACCCAATAATACACTGTAGAGCATTCTGTGGAACTGGTTTATATATTTTTCATTGATTAATATGTGGGATAAATGTTAAGTCAATATCACAGTCTACTAGCTGAGAGAAGGTGGTGCCATATGTATACAATCATGATTTAACCCTGGTAAGACTATAAATTAATGTGTACAATCAGCTTATATTACACAGTCTAAAATAAAGTACTAAAGCCAGGATTACCAATTCATTCATTCAATGAAAGAATTCAATGACTTCATTTCAATTCATTCATTCAATTCATACAATATCCTACGAGGTTTCTGGAAATTTCTATCATGTTCCAAGCACCATATTTCACGGAATATAGCACTGAACACAACAGACACAACAAAGCCTTTGGCTTCTTGATCTTTCTCTATTCGTCCGATGACCTTTAGATTCACAACCATTTTCTGCATCCCCATTCTCTCCCTCAGTGGCCTTTGTAGTCCCCACAACATCAAATGTCATCTGTCTGCTCTACCTCTCACTTTATTCCAGAGCTCCGTACTTGTGTTTCCAAATAAGTACTTGTCAGCAGTCTTCACTTAAAGGGCTAATATGTACCTCAAATATAAAACGTCCAAAACAAAATCTTGACCTCCTATCCCCAAGGATCGTTCTTCCAACCAAATAATACTCTTATTTGCAACATGCTCTGGGCAAATACCTAGCACTCTTCATTAATTCTTCAGATTGTTACTACACCCTACACTCTGGCAAATCCAATTATCTACATTCCAACCTACCTTGATTCAATCCCTCCACACCATCTGTCTCACTGAGGCTACAGCGTCTCACCTGTCTCTTTTAACACAGGTTCCAAAATGTCCTCTTTCAAAATGTAAGAGTATATCAATCCTTTACTTTTTTTAAAACACTTCAAGGAATTTCCATTATATTTGAAATCTCTGCTGCCTGATGCTTCAGTCTTATGAACCCCTATACAATCCGGCTATCCTGAAATCACATTATGCCTAAGACAAACGCAGAAGCATGTTTAAACAGATCACGTTCCAGTTCAGGAAGTGAGGCGTCAAATGAGACATTGCCATGCCACTTCATCGCCCAAAATGTCCACATTTTGAACTCTCTCTCTCACTCTCTAGATATTACAAATTTAAACAAGAACTACTAGAAGTGACAGTTTACAGCCTGCAGTCAGCCAAAGCAGAATACTTCAGTAAAATACATTTACCTGGCTCTTCACCTGTCATCACAAAATCTGCTGCCCAGTTTATGCAAAAAAAAGCAAATTAAGTCCTTATCTCAGACTTCCAATACTCCTGATCCATCGGAGACGCTGTGTTCTATATAATGAGGAGTTACAGAAGTTTGAGATCCCTGCAGACTGATTCAGCTCAAAGCAAATTTTTCAGAACTCTCCAGCCGAATAATGGAATAGTACAAGATCCAAAATCAAATGCTACAAGTTTAGAGATACAGAGATAGAACTCTTTCATTTTTCTACCACAACATATATTGTAACAACTCACTTGTGTAATCTCTTAAGAGACCACTGGCTGACTCTGTCATGTTTTCTAGCAGACACAATTATAGGCCTACATCTTACACACGTAACGATCACCCTACTAACCTGTGGTTACTGACTGTATGAAAGAAAAGATCATTCACTGTGATAATGATGCACAGTTGTTTCATTAAAATATAAGTAGTACAAATTTCTCAGATGCATTTCAAGTTATTATCTAAAAAACAAACTGTATCTTCATATTTAAGAGTATTACTGAACATGAGCCAAAATTATTCTTTTGTTCTAAGCTTTAAAAAAAATCATCTACTCTTTGGACATTTGGACATCTATTGTGACCTTTGTAACAAAACCTAATTTTAAATCACTGTGATCTGATCATGTCTGCTAGATTTATTCTAGTTCCTAGATACTCCCTGGTCTCAGGACTCTGGGTCTTTAGTTTTCAGATCAAACCTACAGATTGGTTATCTATAAACTGAGAATGGAGAGTCTCTGAGGAGAAAACGGAAGAAGCGAGCAGAAGCAATCTTTCTCTGTTGGCTAAAGCCCTGGAAATGCGATGATTTCTAAGTACTGTTTATGAGTTCCCAGCAAGACTGACCCCTAGATGCACAAAGAAAGACAGACAGAGAGAAAGAGGGAGAGAAAAAGGAAAGAAAGAGAGAAGAAAGAAAGAAAGAAAAGAAAGAAAGAAAGAAAGAAAGAAAGAAAGAAAGAAAGAAAGAAAGAAAGAAAGAAAGAAAGAAAGAAAGAAAGAAAGAAAGAAAGAAAGAAAGAAAGAGAGAAGAAAGAGAGAAAGAGAGAGAGAAAGAAAGAGAGAAAGAAAGAGAGAAAGAAAGAAAGAAAGAGAGAGAGAGAAAGAGAAAGAGAGAAAAAAGAGAGAAAGAAAGAGAAAGAAAGAAAGAAAGAAAGAAAGAAAGAAAGAAAAGAAAGAAAGAAAGAAAGAAAGAAAGAAAGAAAGAAAGAAAGAAAGAAAGAAAGAAAGAAAGAAAGAAGAAAGAAAGAAAGAAAGAAAGAAAGGAAAAGAAAGAAGGAAAGAAAGAAGGAAAGAAAGAAGGAAAGAAGGAAAGAAAAACAATAAAAAAATTACAGTTTATTTAACTGTAAATAAACCCATAAATGTTATAGAACTTCTGGGAAGTGCTATTTTTCACTATTTTTTCACCAGAAGTAGCACTTCTGGGAAGTGCTACTATTTTTCACATTTTATAAAGAACCAAAATTTTTAAGGTGAGTCAAAATCTCTACACAGTTAGTGGAAGATATACATTTTGATGCTTATTTCTTCTTATTCATGCTAGTACTGCTACTACATTGCATCACTGTTGAAGATGAACAAATCTGCATCTATTCACAGGTAAACAGGAACACAGATTTGAAAGCCGAAATCAATAGACAACATGGCTTAGTAGTTAAGAGGCAATAGTTTATATACAAGCTGAAATTTAAAGGTGTGTGACCATGAGCAAGTAATTCAAATGTACCTCAGTTTCCTTACCTTTGAAATATGGCAAACAAAGTAATAAATGATACCGCCATGGGTTTGGAAGCAATTTAAATTAAAATTACGTATCCTGTTAGAATACTTTAAAATAAGAATTCAAGACCTTAGAATAATGACAAACACATCCTAAGTGCACAGAATTAATGATCATAACTTTCTAATCTGATAGCAAAAGCAAAGACATCACAAAAAGTGGGTTAGGGTCTCACTTTATTTCCCTGGCTTATTCTAAACAGTTCAACTACACAAGCTTGATCTGGTACAGTTGGAAGTCGCTATTATTGTTTAGTTTACTTCACCTAAACTTAATTTGTGAAATTATTCTAGGCAATGTAAGAACAATAATAAAAGAAAAGCCTGACATCTAACCCATGCTTTGTCATCTGTTTCAAGAATTCTTATTGATTCGTCTTCTGTAGAGAGTACTCCAAGATCTACGGTGCTGCTTCACAGAATGATCCAGATTTGTTGGTTAAATTCTGGAAAAGCTCTTGGATACCCAGTAATCCAGTACCAGTCAGGAAGTACCTTCTTGGAGATCAAAGTCCTAACTCTGTGAGATCCTCCTCCAAGTGTCCAGACCTAGTAACTTCTGACTCCTTCCCTTTGATTCTCCACCTCTCAGGTGGTAGCTTCTTCCTGTACTTAATATACAACTGTGCTGGTTCAGAGATTTCTCTGAGGTTTTCTCAATCTTACCATACCTGGTTAATTTCTGGTATTACATACTCTATCAAAAGGACTGAAATGCAGCCATGGATATAGACCAAAGGGTTGAAGCATACGCCTTGTTGCACAAGGTCCTGAGTTTGATCCTTAGAATCACTGCGGGAGAGATGTGCTGGGGAAGTAGGCAGCTTAGATCTCCAGGAATGATGATAGTGGTCCCTGGCATTGCCAGCCTGTGGTAAGCATTGTTCAACTGTCAAATAAGGCCTAAAGTAGTCCCTAGGCCTCTGTGTACTGTTGAGGAGACCAGGAAATAAAAACAAAATATATAACCAAAATAGTTTCTCTTTTCTAGAATGGGCCTTAGAGATAAACCCGTGGGAAAAACATTTGGGTCAAACATTCTGATCTCAAAACCACCCCTCACTTTTATAATAATCAGAAAAGATAAGTCTGATTGCTCACCTGAAACGTGATGGAGCTCTTTTATGTTACTCAAAAAGGAGTGTTTTTTAAATGTCTAATTTCAACTCATATATATCCTGGTGCTATGAGATCTTGTGTTCTTTTGCAAGTATAAATTAAAGACATATTCCAAACTGGTCATAAATGTTTTATAACATTTGCTTATAACATAAGTCTTGTTTTGCTTTGTATTATTTTTGGGGACAACGCCCAGTTGTGTTTCTGGCTTAAGCCAGTCTGCAGTCCTGGAGGTGGCAGTGGTGTGGCCCTCTTCCGATTAAACTTGCTTGTCCACATGCAAGCCAAGCACCTTATCCACTGATTATCTCTCTGGTTCCAGTACCATAATTCTGCATTAAAAAAAAGTTCTTATACTGTCTACTATACTTATTCTCTGTCCTTCCTTTGAGCTTTCAACTATAAAAGATACCATCTGAAGGTATCTATGTAGAAGATATATTTCTCAAGTATATAAAAAATGGAATAAAAGGTTTCCTGTGGATACTTTTCTTCTTAACCCAAAAGTCCTAACACAGAGATTATAACACATATAAATCCTTGTGATTGTACTATTTATATATTACAGGTGACCATATGGGGCGCCAGGGATGGAAACTGGTTGTTGGTTGCAGGCAAGGCACGTACCCTATCCGCTGCATTATCTCTCACCAGTCTTAAGGCTTTAACCCAGTTAGTGTGAAACATCTCTTAAAATGACAGCATCCTAATCACCTGAACCGCTCTTCTACTGAAAGCAGATTTAGGAACCAACCGGAAGTTCTAGGGAGCATTTGCGTTGTCTCCATTGTTAGCATTCAGTGCTAAAGACAGGAATGCTGGAATCCCACTCTACAAAGAACTTTTCCATGTGATTCATAAGCATCTCGTCAGACATTCATTTAGGTTAATTAAGATATGGTACACATCAAAAAAAGATTAATCATAATTTTTGTAAAAATATTATGAAGTATTGTCTACCATTTTACAAAACCACCTCAGTGAAACCAAAATAATTGAATATCTGAATCACCAGCAAATATCATTTTAAATCATCAGAATTTTAGTTAATTTTACATATCTGATGACTTCATTATGTCTTCTGTTATAGCAGTGCAGGAACATTTCATATTTAAATGAATTTTATTTTATCAACAAGTATTTCCTTTTTATTTCCCTTATATTTCGGTTATAAAATTATATTGATTATTTTAAATTATGTGTAGACAGATAATACTCTCTGAATTTTATTTGACAATAATAAAGAGGGCAATAAAAAGTAGGGTTGTGAAACAGGCTGAGATAGATGGAAGAGAGAAGTACAGAATATCTGATGGGAAAAAAAACGAGAAGAAATAGAAAAGTGAGATCTGGTCACAAGCTCAGAGAAGGTGTTTAATAATTCTTGAACATTTATCTTGTCTTTTTTCATCCTTCTTTTCAAGGCTAAACTGTTGCACTAGCATTTGCCATGCATACAGGAATTAGCCAGCGCAAGGCAGGGGGCCAGGGAACTAGAAGACAGGATTACACTCACCCCCTGACAGTACCACTGCGGTCCACCCTAGCAAAGCAAATATGCTGCTTAGGAGTCACGTAAGTTTGGCATTTCACTTATCTGAATGTTAATCACATTCATAAAATTGACTACCTGTAAGTCTTTAGAAGATCTTATAAGTAGGCACTTCTGAATCTTTAAGCCTACCACCATGTCTGGGCTACCACAGACTCACAACAGAAGTTATGCCCTTTTATCCTGCTCCTGAATGCTGCCTAAATTTAATTTTGCCTCTAGAAAGAGGAAAGTACAGATGACCAATTGTGTTAGTTTTATATCCATACATAACCAATCACCAACAATAAGCAACAACCTAATGACAAAAAAATAATGCAAATGTATTATCTATTTCACCTTCTGTAACTCAAGAATCTAAACACAGTTACACTGGATTACAGCTCTCATAGGCTCCAATCAAGGAATAAACTAGATTTATTGTCACGTGAAGGTACAAAAGGGGAGAGATGTACAAAGCTCCTAAGGCTGCTGGAATAATTCATTTTCCTAGAAGGCTGGTAGATGACCAGGTCATTCATTGTCTGTTGGCCAGGGACCCCTCTGTGACTTCCCACGCACATCTTTCTGACATGTCAGCTTGACTATCAAAGCATACAAATCAAGACAAAAGAGAGTATGTTATCAAGACATAAGTTGAACCCTTTGCAACTGAATGGAAGTTTCATAGTTGGGCCGGAGCGATAGCCCAGCGGGTAGGGCGTTTGCCTTGCACGTGGCCGGCCTGTGCCAGCCTGAGTTCGATCCCCGGCATCCCATATGGTCCCCCGAGCACCGCCAGGAGTGATTCCTGAGTGCAGAGCCAGGAGTAACCCCTGAGCATCGCGGGTGTGACCCAAAAAGCAAAAAAAAAAAAAAAAAAAAGAAAGAAAAAAGAAACTATTCCTATATTAAGCCCATACTCAAGAGTGGTCATTATAAAAGAACAGATTCAAGCTGGAAATTGTTGAGGGCTATATTAGAGTCTGCCTTTCATAGTAATAAAAATGATTATATAAAATTTGCTTCTAGATAAGTATAATTACCTCAGTTAAATAAGTAGAGAAAACTGGGGCCAGAGGGACAGCACAGAAGGTAGAGTGTTTGCCTTGCACACAGCTGACCCAGTTTGATCCCGGCACCCCATATGTCCTCTGAGTCCACAAGGAGTGATCCCTGAGAGTAGATCCCAGAGTAAGCCCAGAGCATCACTGGATGTGGCCCAAAAATAAAGGGTAAACTAGGCAAGAAAACAGTAGGAGAGTGGTGAAGGGAGAAAGAGGGAGACTCACATACACAAGGTAGAACTGCTATTGGCTCTCTCCCACACCATGAGGGCTGCCATTTTCCACATCCGGACTCCCCACTTGTCAGAGCTCCATACAACAGAAGAGCTGATCACAAGCCCAGCTCGCACAGCCAGTTCATCAATAAATGCTCGAGATTAGAGGTAACTACAAGAGTATCCCATCTGCAAGGCAGAGCATGGCAAGCTACTCATGTCATATTTGATATGACAAATCACTGTCACTGTATCACTGTCTTCCCGTTCATCATCGATTTGCTTCGAGCGGGCCCCAGTAACATCTACATATGTCCTGTCTCATGCTAGTAGAGCCCAAGGGCATCTGCTTGCTCCAGGAACATAAAGAGCCTCAATCCATTCCGAATGAGGTCTATAATTGTTACTGGTATCTGGCATATCAAATACAACACAGGTAACTTGCCAGGCTCTTCCGTGCATACTCTTGTAGCATACTCTTGTAGTCATCTCTAAGTCCAGCATTTATTGATGAACCGTGCGGCCGCGTGAGCCGGGCTGTGATAGGCTGGTCTGCTGGGTGGAGGATATGCCAAATACCAGTAACAATTATAGAGCTCATTCCCATGACCTGAAGGAATGGTTTGAGGCTGCGAGCAGATGCCCTTGGGCAACACTAGCATGAGACAGGACATATGGAGATATTACTGGTGCCCGCTCAAGCAAATCGATGATCAACGGAAGACAAGTGACACAAGTGATACATACAAATTATGTATGTATTCACATATATACACTCTACTGGTTCTATTTCTCCAGAGACTAAAAAAGGACACTAAGGAAAGATTAAAGGCTGCAAAAAGAATGAAGAGATATACAGAGAAGCAGAGATAAAATGTCATACTGCCTCAGGAAAAAGGGCATCAGGAAATATCTTGTTCTTATAATAATTGAAAAGATTGGTTGTCCATCCACTCCTTGGATGACATAAAACAGCCTTACTTCCTAAAAAAGAAACTCCCTTCTACATAAACTACTAACATGGGTTTTAGAGCCTGTAACAAAAGGAATCCTAAACAAAGTTTTTGGTGAATTAGTACACCATCCCAACATAGAGAACAAGGTTCCCTAATGCATTACCACAGAAAACAGCAAGATTATTAATATAAAAATTTCTGTGGTGCAGCAGAATGTTGATTCAATTCTCAGTCTTGCCACATATTAGCCACGTGACTGCTGCTAAGTTACGACGTCTCTCCAAGCCTGGGTTTTCTTAATGTAATAATACATGGAGTTGCAATAATAATTAAAGAGAGTCTAAGGTCCAGAAATATCTTTTTTAGGCCTCTGTGGCGTGTACTAGTCAATGTAGCATCTGGCCCAATTGAAGGCTAAATCTGTGTATTTTTTCTTTTCTACACCATATCCCTTACCTGCTGACCACCAGAATCACCATTTTAAACAAGGGGGCACACTTAAATTAACATAAGTAGCAATCAACATAAATGGAGATTGAGGTTTATATCTATTTGTGTTTGTTTGGGTGCCAATTTTCTTAACATTGATGTTTCTATTTCAGCTCTATTCTTTTCCGAATAAAATGGCCAATAAACTAAATGAACTAATACTCCACCATGAGAAATAGCGAAATTTTTAAGATTTACCCTAAATGGATGAATCTTGAGGAGTGTGTTAAGTGAAACAAAAAAGTTAAAAACAATTATTAGTTTCGCTGTGAAAATATTAATTACTAAAGCAAACTAATTGGAGAAAAAAACTAAATTATAAACTAAATTGAAGAACTAAAGTAAAAACTAAATTATAAACTATGTTATAAACATTGTGAAAACAATGGTGTTACCAAGTAAAGTGGTGAGGGGGTAGAGAAGCCATTATGGGGTTTTAAACAATGCACAGGAAGTCTGGGTTCTTCTCTCAGTGATTCTGAACCAACCAGCCACACAGCCCAGGCCTCGAGCTCAAATACGCGGTGCTGCTCTAGCCCCTGTGATCTGGGGACCACCAGCAGACGGAGCTTTTTTGATGATGGAAGTAATGAGAATTACACATAAAGAGAGATGCACAATTAAACCCATGAAATACCATAATATGTTATAGCAATAACGAGTCAACAAAAATTAAAAATAAATTTTGGGGGCAAAGATATAGTACAGTGAATAGAACCTATGCAAGTATAACCCTTGGGACCTCACATGGTCCCTAGTGCACCACCAGGTGTGATCCCTAAGTTTAGAGCCAGGAGTAAGTACTGAACACCACCAGGTGTGAGCAAAAAATAAATGAATAAGCTTACTAGCTATATCACCACACATAATAAAAGTTACAGCAAATACGTTCTGTCTTTCAGGAAATCATCCTCAACTGACAATAAGCAAAAAATTTTGGGGAAAAGTAAGTGCTAAAAAAATCCCATAAAAATATTTGGGGTTCAGAAGTAAGAAAGACCTGGATTAAAATGATCGTGATGCGGGGCCGGAGCGATAGCCCAGCGGGTAGGGGCGTTGCCGTTTGCCTTGCCCGCGGCCGGCCCATGCCGGCCCAGGTTCGATCCCCAGCATCCTGTATGGTCCCCCGAGCACCGCCAGGAGTAATTCCTGAGTGCAGAACCAGGAGTAACCCCTGAGCATTGCCGGGGGTGACCCAAAAAAAAAAAAAAAAAAAAAAAAAAAGATCGTGTGCTCTTGATGAAGTATCTTAATATTTCTAGCCCCGCTTTATTCTCGTGTTTTCAGTAGGCATACTTCATGAGGTTCTGAAGGATTAAACTAAGATATATGAAGAAATCAGAGTTTTAAAAAAAAATACAAAGAGTGCTAAATAATGTCTTGCTCAGTTTTCTTCAATCCTAGAACAACTAAAAATATTAGGGTACATATTACACTAATAATCACTCAGTGTCCCTAGGAAATAATTTCCTATTAACTTACAGGTTAATCCTTTCAGATATACCGAACTGCTTTACCCTACAGAATCTAAGATTTTTTTTATCTAAACGCAATTCGACTTTCCTTTAAGTAAAATGTGAACACGCATGTGATTACACCAGACTATCTCAAGCATAATTATTACGAGGCCTTCACTTCAATTTCATTCTTATGTAAGTATCCCAGGTTGAATATTAAATTATGAGACTACTCCCCAACGTACATCTTTATTTAGACTGGAGACAAATTATTAAACATTTTATTTCACTGCATCTTTATTATGGTTTCCATGTTTCTCTTTAGCTTTTGAAGCAAAACATGGAAAAACTCAGAGTATTTGAGATTTCACATCCACACCTCCAGCAATTTTGCATACTGCCCAGTGTGGGGAGCTATGTCTAAACTATAGGTTTTTATTCCCAAGGCAAAGTCCTACGAACCAATAGTGTATCAAGGCTGGGCCATTTCATTCAGCAACAACTACCGTGGCTTAGGGCAGTCCACAGATTCAAACTGGTTTATAACCAAGGAAAAAGACTTTGCATGCATCTGGCACTGTATTACAGAGAATGCATATTCACATTTATCATCTATTTTAACTCTCAAAAGCAAACACTGTACTTTCTTTTTCCATCTCATGTGTGCCTAAGACTGCAGCCACACAGGATATGGTGACCTGTAAATATGATGTTTTAGCTCACGAGTTCTCACAGCCCCACCTGTTCCCTACCCAAAAACCCCATTTTCTGCCTTCTTCAGTCTTTACTCTTTCTTTCCCTCTAGTTTCAGAGATGTGAAGGCTTGCTTCTAGCTTCTTGCCCTGCTATAAACCCTGGTCTCCTACCCATAATGTCTGGTTTTGTTTATCAAGCTCATGAAACCAAAACCAAAGATGACTGCTGCAGGGCCAGAGAGCCGTGGGCAAGGCAAGCGCTCCACTGCTTATGTGCAGCAGGGGGAACCATTTGCCTTGCACACAGCTGACCCGGTTCAATCCCCAACGTTCCATCTGGTCTCCTGAGCACTGCCAGGAGTGAACCCTGAGCGTAGAGCAAACACTAACCCCTGAACCGAGTGTGGCCCCAAAACAGAACCAAAAAAAAAAAAGATGCAAGGAAAGGTGGAAATTATCACAAACGTGTGAGGGTCAGAGGTTAGGTAAGACAGAAAATGGAACAGTGTGCTAACAATTGTCGAAAGTACTAATACCAACCTAGAACTGAGCATTAAATATAGGCAAAAAGATACACATGACAACCCTTTAATGTATGTTCTGTAATCCATAGTCTGGAAGGGAAGGGAAAAGAGAAAGAGATAGAGAGAAAGGGAAAGAAATAAAGAACCTGCCATGGAGGTAGGCTGGGGGAGATGGGAGGGAACCGGGGACGTTGGTGGTGGGAGATGAGACGTTGGTGGTGGACACTGGTGGAGGGATGGGCACTGGTGGAGGGATGGTCATACAGTGCTGGAACACTGTATGACCAAAACCCAAATATGAACTTTGTAATTGTATATCTTTGTAATTGTATATCTCACAGTGGTTTCCCATTCTCACTCAAACAGTCTTCTCACTGTCTTCCCATTCATCATCAATTTTTTTTTCGAGTGGGCACCAGTAATATCTCCATATGTCCTGTCTCAAGCTAGTAGAGCCCAAGGGTATCTGCTCGCTCCAGGAACATAAAGAGCCTCAAACCATTCCATCAGGTTATGGGAATGAGGTCTAAAATTGTTACTGGTATTTGGCATATCAAATACAACATGGGTAGCTTGCCAGGCTCTGCCATGAGGGTGGCATACCCTTGTAGTCACCTCTGATCTCCAGCATTTATTGATGAACCTAGGGTCACAGAGGTGTCTAACTGCCACGAGTGGCCCAGTGGCCAAAAAAAAAAAAAAAAAGCAGTATACTTTAAAAAAAGAAATGAAAAAAAAAAGATGCAAGGAAATTCCTTGAAAGGCATCTTAGGGAGAAAAGGGCAAGTTCAAAGAAAAAAAGGGGAAAAAAAAAAGACTATGCAGCAAAGGCAAATTTGGGATGGTTTAGGGGTGGAGGAAATCCCAAAATTAAAAAAAAAAATCCCTTCCACACACCTATTCAAAGGTGGAAGGGCAGGGTAGTCCCTTTGCCTAGACCCTCCCCATTTGGAAGGGGCTGAGGAAACAGATGACCCAGATTTACGGATGTGGCAAATGTGGCAGAAAGGTCAAATGACTTCTCTAAGGTCAGGAAAGAGAAGTTGAAATTATAATGTGAAACTGGTTGAAACTGATCTTCTGAGTCCAGGGTCCACAGCTTATTCTCCCTACTCCACCGCTTCTCAATTTGCACTTAAACGATCAGCAGTATATTTTGTAGGGACCAAAGAAAAATGAACATCCTGAGTCCTCTGTTCAAAAAACTGGTTTAAAAAAACGGTTTATGCCGCTAACCTGAATTCAACCCCTGGAACCACATATGGTCCCTGAGCACCCCCAGTAGTAATCTCTGTGTATAGGGCCAAAAATTAGCCCCAAGTGCCATTGGAGGAAAGAAGTAAGGAAAAATTTTTACTTCTTCTCAGGTCTCCCAACTTGTGTGGGGTTTCAAGATTTGCTTGCTAACATTGAACACTTTCCACTCAGTAATATTCAAATGACAAGCGCAGATGCTCAAAGGAACACAGAATCTCAACCGACAATCTGGGTATATACATTTGACAATGACATGCCACATTCATGGGCAGGTTCCCAACCGAGGCAGAGGGCAGCAGTTCAGACTGGGTAAGAGCATGAGAACCAGCAGATCCTGGCACGATGTGGGACCCTGCAGAAACTGAGACCCACCAAATGCCACAAAACAGTTCAAATATAAAATCAGAGAATGTCAGAATAGTGCAGATAGAGCCCTAAGCCCCAAACACAGGGCACCCCCTTTGAGAGTGAAGGTGCTACTCACACAGCCCTGAAGCAAGCTGGTGGGGCTTGTTAAAACTCAAAATATGACCCAGTAGGTGTGTTTTAGTCCTGAGACTGTGTGTCTCTAACCAGCTCCCCAAGGATGCAAAAGTTGCTAGTTTTAGAATATCCGAGAGCAGCACGGCCCTCACAAATGTCACTTTTTAAAAGCTGCTTATTATGCCAAGGCCAAATTATAGACTTAATTCCTTCATTATTCAAACAAGACAGCCATGAAAACAGATATTAAATACAGTCACCATCCACTGTATTCATAAAATCTAATTGGCCAGAAGTAGTAAATGTATTCATATACAAGATATCCATTCTCCTACCTGATTCAAACAAAGCCTTCATACTTGTATACATTCTGCTTGTTCACTTAGGATATTCACCCAGAGAAAGTCTACCTCAACGATCCCCAATCCCCTGCCAGAGCAGACAACAAACTCCATGGTCAAAATCAGTACAAGTTTCAAAAGCAGGAGCCAAAACCCATTTCCTCCATTCATAAACAGTCATGACATAGGAATGGTTGTGAATTTAAATATATATCAGGAATGGCAGCAACAATAACCTCTCAAAGAGAGAAGATGTAATATTTCTCAAACCTCTCTTGTAGCAAGATCTCTCAGGCTGTGGAGTCCTAGGTCAACCCAAGAAACACAGAATAATGAACTCACAGGCAAACTGATCCTCTGTCTCTTTATTTTGAAATTGGGCAAATTACACTCTTACCATTTTACAAGATGCTTTTGATGAAATCATTTGAACCAATCATGCAGAAGTCTGAACCGAGGAACTAGCTTAGTGGGTACAGTGGGCAGGACATTTGTCTTGCACTCAGCAACCCAGGTTCAATTCTCAGCAACCTATATGGTCCCCTGAGCCCCACCGGTAATTATGAGTGAAGAGCCAGGAGTAATTCCTGATCATGTTTGGTGTAGCCAAAAAAAAAAAGCAAAAAACAAACAAACAAAAGTCAGATGTCTGAATCACAAAGTACAGTACAAGTCCAAAGCTGTTGCTATGTTAATATTGGCAAATGCTACCATGACAAGCAGACATTAGCTTTTAACTTCATGTCGTATATATATTTGAGTTTTATGGGGAGGCATGTTAACGTAATATATTCTTTTAAAGATAGAATGTTATGAGACTGACACACCACTTTGATCACTTGTATCACTTGTCTTCCCATTGTTCATCGATTTGCTCGATTAGGCACCAGTTAAGTTTCCATTTGTGCCTGTCACGTGCTAGTATAGCCCAAGGGCCTCTGCTTGCTCCAGGGACATGAAGAGCCTCAAACCATTTGTTCAGGTGATGGGAATGAGGTATATTATTATAGCTTGCCAGGCTATGCTGTGTGGGTGCTCTCAGTTCTTGCATTTACTGATATAACACGTGGTCACTTTGTGGCTGCACGCCAATAGGGAGAGCCAGTAGCAGCTCTGCCCCATTTACTTGTGTCTCTGGTTCATGGCTGACAGCCCAGAAGCAGTTCGTGGGTGGGTCCACTGGTAGGAGAAACAAAAAATTTACATAGTAGAGTTGTAGCAGAAGCCCACGATGCTCAGTGAACAAAAACATTAGCATGGAAGGCTCAACTGGCACCTAAGAGCTGAGCAAATCCTCAGAGAATGACTTTAGGAACATCACTATGAGGGGGATGCTATAGCAAGCGATATAAAGTAAATTATTTTGTGTCTGATAGTGGCAGAATGCAGGGATAGCAGGGAAAGCCAAACTAGTGGTGACACTGGCATTGGACTATTAAAGGCCTGAAATGCCTGTACTGTGAAGCATTTCACAGTACATCTGTAAATCACAGTGTTTGGCCCCAAAGGGAAAATAAAAGAAAATTTCTTAGCTTCAAAAGTGCTGTTGGTATGCGGGAGAAAACACTTCGATTTAATGAGTTCCTACAGTCCTTGAATTTTACATGTCTAAACATGTTTAGCTGTGTAACAAGAAGTTTTTCAAGATGAAATTAGCCTGATAGAAGAATGAACACCTACTGTGAACCTAATAATTCATTTTATTGTTGATGCATAAAATGGATTGAAAGCATGGACAAATACAATTGGAGAGATCAATATATATTATGTAAATCTCCATTACTAGCTCTGGGAATATCACCTAGTCCTGTAATATCTTTTGTACTTGACTATGTCTTCACAACACAAGGGACAACAGACATGAACAGTGTATCTGTCAAATGTGTACTAGAGCTAAGGATGACTTCATTAGTGAAAAATTAGTATTTTTTAAAGAAAGCTTTCATAAGGTAAAGCTTGTCTTGCCTTGCAAGGTTGACCTTGCTACAATACCTGGCACCACCCCATATAACCCTAAGTAACCCTAAATAACCCTAAGTCCCTCCAAGAGTGACCCCAAAGGAATCAGTCAGAAGTAAGCTCTGAGCCTCAACAGATGTGACTCAAAACACAACAAAACAAATAAATTTTAAGTAAAGAAAACATGTTTCTGCAATTGTGTCTACCATGTGTATTTACCTTTTCCACAGCACAACTGAATAAATAATTAATAAAAGTTGTCTTCATATGCTATGAAATAAAGTTGTATAGCTGAAATAAATCATGGCTGCCATTCAGTAATACTTGGAAATCCATCATAAATTTGATTTACACCCAGCATCAATAAATCACACAAGGTGGACCCTATGTGGTCCAGAGAGGAAGCAACAGAAAACACTGTTTCACCTGCCTTGTTGGAGTAAAGAAATGAAAGCTCTGGCTACCAAAGCTGGAATAATGCCTTCGGTCTCTGAAGAGTTTGGTTCTTTTTGGAACTTTTTATGGAATGTTAACTTTATTTGCTCTAATTCTGCAAGAAACCACATTGAAAGTGCAAAGAAGATGAATGCTAAATAACAGAAGTGGGGGCAAAAAAGAAAAAACCAAATGTTATACTCCAATGTGTTTAATTAATATATCCATTGTATCACATCACAAAGGGGGACCCTAATTGCTATTTTTGCCCAAGTTATAACATGGCTACATTTATTCTAATACAAGTAATAAAGTTCACTCACCAGACTCAACAGATTTTTTTGCCCCACTGACTCTTTTTTCTTAGGGATAAACTTAAGTGAAATACTAATATGAAAATATCACATTTTAATCAGTTAAATTTATATTATGTGGTGATGAGATAAAAATTATGTAAGCTGACCCACTAAGAGTAAGACTCTAATCTAAGATTCAGGTTATAACTAACTGAATTAGTAAACACAAACAGTAAAAAAAATTTAAATAAAACTGCATTATTTAAAATACATTAATGCGTAGACCTCCCCGGTTCTTGATACATTATTTTTCTTAAACCAGGTCTTTACAAGAGACACCAGTCTTAATTGACACAAAAGAGTTTTTTAATCCCAATTAGTCTGGTGTCCTTTGTTGATATTATTCTGCTTTTTCAGACCAACAATAATGAATAACCCACAAGCGCTAATGAATAACTAACTCCCTTTGTCTCCAAGGACAGCAGGGCCCTACAAGAAATGTCAGAGGCCCTGAAGTAAAATGAAAATCTTTACAATGAAAATCTTCCCAATTATATAGTCCTATGGGTACTGCCAATGTGGAATTGTCTTAAATATTTAAATAGCTGTGTCAAATGTGCTTAAAGTGAAGATCATAAAATCGATTTCCCAGATGCTTTGAAAAATGCATTTCTACCAGTCTAATTACAATCCGTGACTATTAGGCAGGAAGAGGAAAATGCCACTATTGCTCTAGTATTACTGGGATTTAAAACACCGATTCTAGCAGGACCAACTGCGTCAAGTCCTACACACTCAGTGCTTAGAAAAATCCAAACACAGAACATTTACCTTGTACATATAATCATTTTTAAAACTGATTTGTGTTTCAGAAATATAAAGCTAAAATTAACACCTTACTCGTGCACAGAACAAATAAACAAGTATACTGACTGCTGAGACCCAAGGTTCCCCTGGGCCAGTGTGTAAATGCGGAAGAACTCGGTCATTTTGTACTTTAACTAGAACTTATTATCGTGTTCTCATACATTTCCTAATTCTGTCCAAGCAATGGGCCCAGAAGCAATACATCCCTGCGTCAATACAAATACACTTTCGTCTAGTTTTCTAAATATAGTCTCTCACTAAAGGAGACCTGAGTTAATCAGAAAAATATCTACTGCCAGGTCCAGGGCAGGGAAGTACACATGAACCTTGCTTTCCTTAGGAAAGCCAGAAAGTGCTTAATGGGAACATGTCAAAAGTCTGGATCATCTACCAGAGCAATAGTACAGCATGCAGGGGCATGCTGCCAACCTAGGTTCAATCCCCAACACCACGTATGATCCCCCCAGCCCATCCAGGAGTGGTCGCTGAGTGCAGAGCCAGAAGAAGCCCTGAGTACTGCCAGTTGTGGCCCAAAAAATAAAATTAAAAATTTTTTTAAAAAGAGTACATACATCTACTCTAAGTAGTTACCACAAGCTGAATTCAGGACTATTTGGCATCAGAGAACAGAAAATGATTAATTTTTTTTAAATAATGCATGACTATATAATGCCTCTCAAAAAAAAATTCTTCTCTCCAGAAGAATACACACTAAGAAATATAGAGGAAAGGACAGCATCAGAAAATCATCATAATGCAATTAACAACATAATAACCAATTTAGGCAAGGATCATCAAGAGACGCGATGAAAAAGGCGGCTGAAGAACTAAAAGCTGGCTTCCAGGTTATTTACGGCTTTTAGAAATGAAAAGGCTCCTTCACAATGCTGAGTGCTGGTGATCCCACTGAGCCAGGCTACCAAAACCAGCAAACACAAAGTTGAAGCCAAGTGGACATTCAGAGAGTGCTGCCCTGTAAAATGCAACAGGTGGAGAACAAACAACCTATGCAGGATTCGTGCTAAAAACATTTAAACTGAATTTGATCATGAAGAAATAATCACACAAACCAGACTGAGACAAGATAACTAACCTGAACTCTTTAAAACTTCCAAAGTATTTTGTCATGGAACATAATGATTTAAAAAAAAAACTTAAATGTGATGCATGATCTCAGATTAGATTCTGAATTTTTTTAAAGTTACAAAGGAAATATAATAATATATGCAAAAAAATAAAATAATAAAATTAATTTTATTATGTACCATATTTAAAGAGATAACTAGGAATAAATGTGGAACTGAAGTTAAATTCTCTGGTAATGACTAATATATCCTAGTCATAAAGCATGAAAGAGAACTGATCAGGGATCTGAGGCCAAAGGGCCACCTGTCTGTCAACAATTTCAAGTAGTTCAACTAATTTGTGAAAACTAAAGGTGGCAAACACTGAAAAGTAAAACTCTAGGGCCAGAAGACAGTACAGCTGGTAGACGTTCAATCCCGGGCCTCTCATATGGTCCCCCCAAGCCCTGCCAGAAGTGATCCCTGAATGTAGAGCCAGGAATAAGCTCCAAGCACTGTTGGATGAGCCAGCCCTCAAACAAATAAATAAAAAGAAAACTCAATGTAATAAAGCAATGTTAAATAATGTTAGGCAAAATCTAACTTTAAAAATAGATAAGGGTGGGGCCAGAGTGATAGCCCAGTGGGTAGGGCATTTGCCTTGCACGCGGCGGCCCATGCCAGCCCGTGTTCAATCCCGGCATCCCATATGGTCCCCCGAGCACCGCCAGGAGTAATTCCTGAGTGCAGAGCCAGGAGAAACCCCTGATCATTGCCTAGTGTGACCCAAAAAAAGCAAAAAACAAAATAGATAAGGGGCCAGAGCTATAGTCCATTGGGTAGGGAGTTTGCCTTATAAGCAGCCAACCTGAGTTCAGTCCCCAGCATCCCATCTGGTACCCCAAAAACCACCAGGAGTGATTCCTGAGTGCAGAGCCAGGAGTAACCCCTGAGTATCAACGGTTGTGACCCAAAAAGCAAAAAATAAAATTTAAAAAAATTAATTTTGAATAAAATATAAGAAAAACATTACGTCTGGTTGACTGAGCGACAGTCAACCAGTAAGAATTTGAGGGGCCAAATTTGGAAAGTGTCCCTTTATTGTTCGTCCATCTTCCTTTCCTGAGGTTCCATCCTTTGTAACAATCACCTCTCTGGCTGCACTTTCTAAGAAAAATAAACTCTTCTGTCAAGAACTTCCCAAATATTTTCAGCTCATTCTTTGTGTATCAGTAATGATCGTAGTTGGTTGAGCTTAGGCCTAAGGAAACATATTTTATTATACTTATAAAATAGTTCACTATCTATAAATTATTATTATTATTATTTATGTTCTAACAACTTAGATGTTTGGAAAAATAATGCACCTAAGTTAGAAGTGATCACTTGATCACTTGAATCCCGTTATTCATCGATTTGCTTGAGCAGGCGCCAGTAACATTTCCATTGGAAAGTTAGAAGTGAAATTACTTTAATACAATTTTTTTTTTTTTTGCTTTTTGGGTCACACCCAGCGACACTCAGGTTACTCCTGTCTCTGCACTCAGGAATTACTCCTGGCGGTGCTCAGGGGACCATATGGGATGCCGGGATCGAACCCGGGCTGGCACAGGCCATCCGCGTGCAAGGCAAACGCCCTACCCTCTGTCCCCTACTTTAATACAATTTTAAACAACCACAGTTACTGTGGTTTAATAGCTCTCAAACTGTAAAATCACATTGAACTTTATCATCTTTCTCTATTCTCCATTAGACTTTCACTTAGAAACTGTTGTCTTTCAGTGTGATAAACGGAGCCAGTGAATCCAAGATTAATAACCATGTTCACTGTTCCTTAAGTACCAGAAGGATTTTTTAAATCATAATTATGATTATAGTCACTTCTGTTCAGTATGAAACTCCTTACTGGTCAGCATCCCTGAAGTTACTTTACTTATTCTTTTGAGACTTTAGTATTACTTTAGCAGCTAATCAACAGTAGCATATATCAAGGCTGCTGTGAAGAATAACTTATAGTAGGTGTTGAAAAGCACTTAATACACTTCCTGACACATGTGAGGCTGTGATATAACAATGTAAGCTATTAATATTATCACCATTATTATTGCAAGCCAGGATTTCAAACCCACGTATGTATAAAAGCAAGCTACAGTTCATTAGTCAAGCAAGAGCTAAAAGGTTTTACTGGGTCTCAGTCCTGTGAGTTCAAACACATGTGCTTAGCATTTAGAGACTTGGTTTGCCCACACCATCAATACAGAAAATGATAATGACAGAAATATTCTGGATGCAGTCCCGAAGGAAATTTTCTCTTGCATTATCAGTAGCTCTAAGAAATACAACAGCTCAAAACCAAACTTAAGATGACAATAAATAGGTCAAAAAGAAAGGAAAAAGTTATGCATATACTCAGAGGTTTTTTATTCTACCCATTTATACCAACTTCTCCATATAAAGGAGTACAGAGACATTAAAACAGACAACTTTTTATTATTTGCCTAACATAAACAATTATTTACCATAACTGGGAGAGTAATGAGTTAGCTCTAGGTAAATGGCTGACTACTCCCAAGGCTGCCCGTAATTTTATCTGATAGTGTGAATATTTTAGTATAGAGAATTTACTATTCATTATTCACTATCTTCCTGTTCATCATCAATTTGCTCGAGCGGGCTCCAGTAACATCTCCATACAGAGAGTAAATACATTTAATATAAAATAAATGCTAAAAATACATTGAGGTGTATACAATGGTTCTACTTTACATCATGAAACTAAATCTTACATAGGATATCCTTTTTTTAGCCAAATACACACGTAATTCTCAGTAGAACCTCATTAACTCGTGTGGGTGTCTAGAGACCGCGTGCCACTCAAAGATTTGCTTATTCTCCAACACTTAGTCTTTAATTTATAAAATAAAGACTTGGAGATAGCTGAGAGGTGAGGAACACATGCTACATAAGCAACACCTGAATTAGAGTCCTGCACCTCCAGGGGCAACCCTGAGCCCCATGCACTATGGCCCTCACAGGACCCAACATCAAAGGTAGCTACAGTCCTCCTCACAGTGAACTGTCTCTTCTGGTGGGCCAAGTATCATCAGAAATAACCTGCCATCCTTTAAGCACTGCCTTGGGAACTCATTCCCATCACCTGATGGAATGGTTTGAGGCTCTTTATGTTCCTGGAGCATGCAGATGCCTTGGGCTCTACTTGCATGAGACAGGACATATGGAGATGTTACTGGTGCCCGCTCGAGCAAATCGATGATGAACGGGATGACAGTGATACAGTGATACAGTGATGAAAATAAAATAAAACATATGGAAACTCACTGTGTGTGGGGTAAAACACTATTGAATTAAGAAGTTCAAGTTAATCGGGCTAAACTTTCATAGTTCTCCACTAGCACAAAATGGTTTTTCCCTTTTTGTGGGGTGGGGGGGGTCACACCGGCAATGCTCAGGGGTTTCTCCTGACTCTGCACTCAGGAATTACTCCTGGCGATGCTCAGGGGACCATATGGGATGCCAGGGATCAAACCTGGGTCGGCCGCGCCAAGGCATACACCTACCCGCTGGACTATCGCCTCCGGCACCAATTTTTCCCTTTTTGCTTCAAGCTTGCTTCCCTCTTAGTACTAGCAGTATTTAAAGTAAAAATAGTTCTTGTATTAAAATAAAAATAAAAATAGTTATTTTTTATTTTTTATTTTATTTTAATTTTTATTTTACTTTTTTTTTTTGGGGGTCACACCCGGCAATGCTCAGGGGCTACTCCTGGCTCTGCACTCAGGAATTACTCCTGGCGGTGCTCGGGGACCATATGGGATGCCGGGATCGAACCCAGGCCGGCATGAGCCGGCCGCGTGCAAGGCAACGCCTCTACCCGCTGGGCTATCGCCTCCAGGCCCTAATTTTTTATTTTAAAAAATAAAAATAAAATAGTTCTTGTATTAAAATAATTTTTTTATAATTTTCACATATGTATTGGCTACTATAAGGTTTCTCCATTTTACTTTTTTTTTTTGCTTTTTTGGGTCACACCCCGCAATGCTCAGGGGTTTCTTCTGGCTCTGCACTCAGGAATTACTCCTGGTGGTGCTCGGGGAACATATGGGATGCCGGGGATCAAACCTGGGCAGGCAGAGGCCAGCTGCGTGCAAGGCGAATGCCCTATCCGGCTGGACTATCGCTCCTGCCCCTATTTTACTTTTATCCTTCCAAACAACACCTTTCTTCCAATACCCAGTAGCCCACAAGCAGTTAGTTCCACGCATCCCTCTGCCCAGTTTGTGGAATCAATCCTGTGTGCCAGGGCAGGATTTTGGCAAACTTACCGTGATCTTTCTTCCGCCACCCACCCTACCTTCCTCCGTTTCTGATCTAATCACCTGCCATTGCGCTTCAGAGTCCCGGAAGGAGTCATGTCTGCCTCAGTCCCTTCCCCCTCACACACGGGCACACCCACCCCTTAGTGACTGAGTTACATCTCACTACAAACCATCAACTTTACCCTGACATTTCTGCATATGATGTGATGGCAGAAAAGGAACTGGGGAGGGGGGATGGCAGGGAAAAGGGGGGAGCTTATTTTTCATTTTTCAAAAGTCCCAGAAAGATAATCCTACCTTTCCCAGGATTTGATGGAAAAGGACTTCCAAACTCCTGATGTTTTGGTTTTACAGTGTGTGGCCCTGACACGCCTCCGGCCTGCGTGACTTGGAATCGTGGCTTCCCATTGGTGAGCACTTGTCTCCTGGGGCTCAAGGCAGGCAGATGGACGGGGCTCTCAGCCACGGTGCTCTGAGCAGCCATCCCTCCTCCCAAGGGCATCTTGAGATGGAGACTGTTAGCAAGGCTTCCAATAGCAGGGGCTGGGTGCGCTGCCACAGGGTGAGGGGCCAGGAGTCCCTGAGTGGGCTCGCAAGGGAGGCATGTGGTGGCCACTGACAATGCCACGTCCCTGTGGGGTTCCTGATGATCGAAGGAGATTCATGCTGCATGACTTTCCATTCATTCTGAAAAACCCTGTGGCCAGGATGGTCAAATATCCAATGGCACTACTGAGTCCTTTCAGGCAAAGTCCATTAAGTTATCCATGGTGAGGTTTATTAGCCTGTTTAAAAAAATAAACGCAGGCATTTTTACAAATAAAAATGAAAGTAACTTACAGCGCACGTTCAACCTGTGTACCATTCATATCAGGAAGAGAAGGGTGATTAGTGAAACAGCCTTTTACGTGGAACAGGGTCATCAATACCTGCTTCACTGGCAGCAAACCTCCCCTCCGGCATTTATGGTAGACATGGATCATGGATCACGGCATTGTTTTGTTTGCCACTGAGCCCTCCTCAATACAGTGCTCTTGGCAACTGCAACCAACCTACTGATGCTAGCTTGCAACATAAAACTTACTTTGCTCTTTAGAGGATCTCTTAGTACTGATTCACTTTTGCTACAATTAGCCTTGGGAAACTCAAAAGTATACGTTATAAGACTACAGTGTCAAAGGTTCTAGTAAACAAATGGGTATCAGACCCGGCCTCTAAAGGAGATGATGAAACTGTCCAATCTTTGATTTTTCACTCCAAGGACAATCTTTTCAATAGTCCCTAGATTTACAAATGATTAGGACCTGCTCGCCATGCAGGCGGCCGCGCCTGCTGGACTCGGAGCAAGGATTGGGGGCCTCCACCCAGTCCCCAGCCTCCGGCTCAGTGGGTGTGACCCTGAGCTACAGCCACCACAGCCAACCGCTGCAAGAGAGAGACTCCAGATCCATGGCTGCACAGGCGCGCCGCAGTTTAATCTTAGACTCAATGTATTTTAGCAACAGGTCCTTTCAGGATTTTTCTCATTTGTACACTTCAACAATCATTCTATTTGCATCAAACTGTAGAGTTTATCGGGAATGAGGAATTATGAGAGACTCACACACATGGGGCAGAGCTGCTACTTGCTTTCCCTGTGCCCAGCTGATCACAAGGCGTCCAGGAGGGATGGTGGTTTCTAGCCCTAGCCCTCCACCCCAGCAGAGCCTCGCAAGAAGCCAGAGGAACCCCCACACCATGAGGGCCGCCATTCTCCACATCCGGACTCCCCTCTTGTCAGAACTCCACCCAGCAGAAGAGCTGATTGCAGCCTGGCTCGGCACGTGGTTCATCAATAAGCTCGAGTCTTGAGGTGACTAGAAGATTATCCCACCGCACGGCAAAGCCTGGCATGCTATCCATGTCGATTTGACATGCCAAATACCAGTAACAATTTTAGACCTCATTCCCATGACTTGATGGAATAGTTTGAGGCTCCTTATGTTTCTGGAGTGGGCAGATGCCCGTGGGCTATCTCACATGTGATAGGATGTATTGAGATGTTACTGGTGCCCACTAGAGCAAATCGATGATCTACAGAAAGTCAAGTGATCAAGTGATATAATGACCTTTTGGTGATATATATATATATACATATATATATGTATATGTATGTGTATATGTATATGTATATGTATATATAATGTATATAATGTATATATAACATATATATATACATATACCAAAAAAATCTTGCAAAAGACTTCCCAAGTCTAATATTTACAGCCACAGCCTTACCTTATGCTGATCCTAAGTTATCAGGAAAGAAGAGAATAAGGCTGTGCAAAATGAAGCCAAGCAAAAGTTACAGACTTCCAAAGGTGAGCGGCCATATATGTTCACTATATATGATCTATATACGTTGTGTCACACACAATAGATCGACTATAGATACACAAAGTTTCCCACCAGCCACTTTCAGTGGCAAACAGCTAACCCAAAGAAATGCATCCCTGTGTATTATTAGGAAAGATTCTTCTATCAGTTGTCATTAGCTCCCAATGATATATGCAATGAGGTGATAGGCATAGTCAAAATGCATGATGTACACAGACACAATCTATATTTTTTGGATTTTGTTTGTTTCTGAACCACACCCAGAAGTATTCAGGGCTTACTCCTGGCTCTGTGCTCAGAGATCACTCCTGGAAGGCCCGGGGACCACAGGAGGTACCAGGGACAGAACCAGGGTCAGCCGCATGCAAAGGCAAACACCCTACCTGCTGTATGATCACTCTAGCCCCAACAATCTGTATTCATTCATTCATTCATTCATTCATTCATTCATTTATTTGCTTTTTGGGGGTCACACCCAGCAATGCTCAGGGGTTTCTCCTGGCTCTACACTCAGGAATTACTCCTGGCGGTGCTCGGGGACCATAGGGATGCTGGGGATCGAACCCTGGCTGGCATGGGCTGGCTGTGTGCAAGGCAAAACGCTCTTCCTGCTGGACTATCGTTCCAGCCCCCTGTATTCATTTTTTTAAATAATCTGTATTCTTTTATATAGACACGACAGACATGGGATAAAGCCAATACATAAAGCTTTTATAGACTGAGTAAGGGCACGATAGCCTCTCTTGGGTGATTCCTAGTCTTTTCCATATGATTCTCTCAGCCTTGGACAAATATAGTCAATTCAACTTCCAAATAAATAACCCCATCAATCATGTAAGCAAGTGGGGCTGGAGCGATAGCACAGCAGGCAGGGCATTTGCCTGGCATGCGGCCGAACCGGGTTCCCATATGGTCCCCCGAGCACCACCAGGAGTAATTCCTGTATGCAGAGCCAGGAGTAAACCCTGAGCATTGCCGGGTATGACCAAAAAAGAAAAAAAAAATCATGTAAGCAAGGATATCAAGGACTAAATTTCTGTGTGAAAAAAATTTTTAATCACTTTAGGAAACCAAAATGAGTCTTCTTTCATGGTAAGCTTCTACAGTACCTTTTACAAAACTGTCTCTTAATTTATGACATTTAATACTACATTTACTACTACCATACAATACTACCAATAACCAAGATATAGTGGTATTCTACAATTGCTCCTGTCCTCCCTTACCCAAAATAAATAAATCTACAATACTTTAGTCTGCATCATTTAATATCAAACAAGGTGCAAGATCTTTTTAAAGCTAAAAAAAAAAAAGTAATTGTCTTTTCTACTGTTTCTATGTAGGAGAACTGAGCAGTACTACCAGAAAATCACTTCATTTGATCGACCATGCATAAGCAAGTGTCATTTCAGGTCCCTGTGGTTTGCCAGGCAATACTGGCCAACTATAGTGTATACATGGATTAAATTGGGGGGGTTTGCTTTTTGGGTCACATCCAGCAATGCTCAGGGGTCACTGCTGGTTTTGCACTCAGGAATCACTCCTGGCAGTGCTTGGGAGATCAATGGGATGCCGGGCATCGAACCCAGGTCTGCATGCAAGGCAAACATCCTACCAGCTGGACTACTGCTCCAGCCCCCTTTTTTTAATTATAGATATTTATATTTATTTTTTTATTTTTTAAAACATTTCATTATACCACCGTGGGATATACAATTACAACGTTGTTCACGTTTGGAGGTTTCAGTCACACAGTGTTCCAGCACCCTGCCCTCCACCAGTGCCCATCACCCACCACCCATGTCCCCAGCTCCCTCCCCCTCCCAGAACCTGCCTAAATGGCAGGTTCTTTATCTCCTCTCTCTCTCCTTCTCTCTCTCTTCCTTCTCCTACACATTGTGGGTTGTACTACATACACGTAGAAGCCATCATTTGCATTTTTTGTCTGTATTTAATGCTCAGTTCTATGTTGGTATCAGATCTTTTGACATTTATTCACACATGTTCCCTTCTCTATCTTACCTAACCTCTGACTCCCCCGCGCTTGTGGTAATTTCCACTTTTTCCAGCCCCTTTTTTGAGTACTCCTAAACTCTTACTAAGAAGTGCTTATTCAGTACCCCCCAGAAAAAAAAGACAAAAAAGTTGGTGTCAATTTATTGAAAGTGAGAAATTGTTTAAATATGACCATAAATAAGAGGTCACCAAAACAACACCCAAATGGTAAGTGTCTGCAAATCTGCACAATAAAAGGTAAAACATTAAAAAATAAAAAGTTTAAAAAGAATAGGATCATTTTTGGGCGGCAAGAACATAAGAAAGCAGAAATTGTCAAAATATAGAAAAATACATAAGTAGGTACATAATAGTGTAGCGTATGGCTACACTAGATCATTACAAAGGTAAATTTGAAAGAAGGAAAATAATTTAATCAGAAAGAATTTAAGTCTTGTATACTTCTACTAGAATATCTTGGAGAACATGTCTATTTTATCTTATTAAATTGAGTTGCTATTCCAAAAATTTTAAATTGAAAGTAAAATAAAACAAAATATTATAAAAAAAAAGCAAGATACCAAATATAAAGTGATTAATACCATAAACAAATACAAAATAGGTCACTGGTAAGAGTTAAGGAGAAAAAAGCCACCAGATAAAACTAAACTATATGAAACAAACATAGTAAGCCAGTGTTTCATTAATTAACATATTATTCAATATTAAATACCAGATTTTAAAAATAAACTCTGCACTTGATAAATAACTTTTTTTAAGACAGATCCATCTGCACTGAGTCAGAACAAAAAAACAGCTCTCAACTACAAGTAAAGATACTGATTTCTACTTCTGGAAAATCCTTTATAAATTCTCTGGACTTAGCAGTTTTTCATCCATAAGTGAAAAAAGTATGGTCATAGCTAAGTCTCTAGAAATTCTAGCCTTCCAGATCATTAAGATTATCAAAAATGCACTATAATCAAGGATAAATCTGTAGAATGATCTGTAGACTTTATAATTGTGGCACTGAAAGGGACAAGGCAAGGATAAAAATAAAATGACAGTAATCTCCACCAACTCATCAATACAAGAGCTGAGAGGACTCTTATGCCAACAAAGTGCTAAAAAATGACACATACCTTGAAAAGAATGAGTATTAAGGTTACATTTTCCTAAACTTCCAAAAGCAAGTCTTAATAACTTAGTATTAAAACTTAACTGGTAGGAGTCAATTGGAAGAAGCATCCTTCTATTTAAAAACTCAAAATCTCCAACATTACTTTCTACTGTTTTTATATGCAAAAACTACTCTCCCAGACTACCAACAAAGGAATGAGAGAGAGAGAGAGAGAGAGAGAGAGAGAGAGAACAAGAAGCATCTGAAACTACAAACTTTGGATAATTTGGATATGACATAGTGAAACATTTATCTTTTTGATACTTCATTAATTTAAACAGTATAATGCTGATACTGGCTATAAATGAATGTTCAACTGCTTTTTCAAGCTCAAATACATTCTAAGGTAGGTCAGAGAGGAAATTACTTAGCTCCTAAGAATACCAAGGCACGCAACAACTTAATAACTTCATGAGTTTTATCAAAGATCAAAAATTAATCAAAATACAAAAGACTCTACCATATACCAAAGGTTCCTGGCACTGCTCCCTGGGGATTAAAAGATTAAACAAATAAAAAGTAATGCTAACTCATCCATTCAAGAAAATTCCAAAAACAGAAGTTCCATAATATCTATTTACAGCCAAAAGCCTGTTCTTAGTAAATATCATTAATAGTCTCATCTAGAGTCATAATTCATCTGATGAGCCAGTTAATAATTAATTTTCATACATCATTTCATTTCCTTAGGCTACATTTAGCCTTTGTTACATTTTCCATTCCTCTTTTGCCACGAGTGTATTTTACTCTGCATAGAAAGACTGGTAATGAGCACAGTATGCTGGTCCAGAAACAAACTGTCCACAACCTGGCTTCTTATAGTGAGTGAGTGAGTGAGTGAGTGAGTGAGTGAGTGAGTGAGCGTTTGTATGTGTGTAAACAAACTGCCCCCCAACCTGGCTTATTATACTGAGTGTGTGTGTGTGTGTGTGTGTGTGTGAGGAAACAAACTGCCCCCCTCACTTCTTATACTAAGAGCTAAATGTGTGTGTGTGTGTGTGAGAGAGAGAGAGAGAGAGAGAAAACAAACTGCCCCAACCTGGTTTCTTATACTAAGAGTGTGTGTGTGTGTATGTGTGTGTGTCTGTGTGTGTGTCTGTGTGTCTGTGTGTCTAAAGCATCAGAAATAGTTTTGATTGATTCTTTTTCTTTTTTCCCTTCAGGTTAATGATTCTGTAATTTCATTAACATTGCCTTTCAACATCACTGCCTTGGTGGTTAATAGGCCCATGCTATTCCCTTGGGCTTCTCTAGTTACAGCTTTTGTAACCAGAAGAATATAGAAATGAAAAGCCTATTGATAGATAATATAAGTTATTCTCATGCACGGCTGCAATGTGAAGCACATTTTGCAATTCAATCAAGGACAGACAGAGCTGAATGTTCTTAGATCCAGGGAGTTCATTTTAATAGGCAGAATGTACCTTGTCCTAACACAGGTGACTGACTCCTCAGAAAAGATTGTGTAAACAAAACCAATCGTGTAAGTCATTTTATTGGCAACAATATAAACACAGTATATTAGATGTCACCAATAAATCAAAATTATTCTTGTCTGCAATTTTAGCAAGAGGAAAGTGCAAACATGTGCCCAGGAAGCTAAAGGATATTATAGAGAAAATACACAGGATGTGTACAATATCATTTCACTAAATTGAAAGGGAGGGAACAACATTTTGATAAAATAATCTACAAGTAGTACTGAACATTTCTGTAGTTTCATAACATTATTTAATGAAACTGACAGTTCAGACTTTCCTAGCAGAAATAACACAGAAACAGGCCTTGGAGAACTCCACATTTTTGAGCCGTGGTGCAGATCTGCCGAGGTTACACCTGGTAAATACTCGCGTACAGAACCTATAATCACTTGATCACTTTCAAGGTCTCCTGTTAGAAGTTCCCAAAAAAATACCATATTTATTTAAATGCTACTCAAACAATGAAATCACAGAGTGTTTAGCTTTAAAATGGATTCCAAACCCATTTCTACCTAAATAAAATTCTTTGTGGTTTTCAATTTTCTTTTATATTGCAAATTTCTTCTCAAAAATAAAAATGTTTTTGTAGCAAACTAGCAGCAACCTTTTACATCTAAGTTATTGAGTGTGATCATCAAAACATAGGCAGCTGCTAATGAGAGGAAAGAACAGGAAGAAGAATAGGTACAATTAGACAGACAGAAAAAAAGGCTTCAAGGGTGCTGGAGGTAGGTATCAGCAGCGAAAGAATCAAGCAAAAGGAAAGACCAGGGGTATTTCCCAAGGGTTGGAGTGAATACCTGCCTTGTGTTGGAACCTCAAGGTCTTAGACTCAGCCCTCCACCTCTCAGGGGTCCCGGCAATACACACTGAGCTTAACTGTTTAACTCCAAATTCAACTGAAGAATTTAGTCCCCAGCAGGTCAATTATAACTTAAAAAATCAGGGGAGACCAAACAGTACTTTGAGTAGGGCGCTTGCCTTGTACAGAGTGGACTAGGATTTGATGCCCTGGCACCACAGATAGTCCCACATGTAGTGTAATCACAGGAACTGACCACACTCCTGAGCACAAAGCCAGGAGTAAGCACTGAGCATAGCTAGGTATAGCCCCAAAACAAAAACAAAACAAAATATGGGGGCAGGAGCGATAGCCCAGCGGGTAGGGCGTTTGCCTTGCACACGGCCGGCCTATGCCAGCCCGAGTTCGATCCCAGGCATCCCATATGGTCCCCTGAGCACCACCAGGAGTAATTCCTGAGTGCAGAGCCAGGAGTAACCCCTGAGCGTCGCCGGGTGTGACCCAAAAAGCAAAATAATAATAATAATAGAAGGATCTCTGATGTTTCCACATAATGCTATATTTGATCTTTCTATACAATGTTAGTGATTACAGACTGTTAGAAGTAATTCAAACAAGAAAATACTGCTGGAGAGTAGTATCAGAAGTTCAGCAACCTCTCCTAAAATCCCCTTCCACACTTCAATGTAATGATACAAGTCTTATAGCCCAGAGTTAACTACGCATCACAATTTATAATGGTAATTATCTACACGTATTTCATTTACTTGCCTCAGTTATTAATCCATCAATGAGCACAGAAAGTTCTACAAAACTACAGGCTTCTACCAAATATGTCAAGGGATAGAAAGCTAATGAGGGATTTCCTTAATCAACTAAAAGAAATCACACAAAATGAGAAAGAAATTGGAAGCAAAAACACTCTTAAGATAAATAGAAAATAAGCTCAGGCAAGTAACCATGTTTTGGCCCAGTCACCGGTTAACATGAGTACTTCTGTGTTTAACTGAAGCACTCTTTCTTAAGATTGTTTCTCAAATTTTGTTGTAATCCATTGACTGGCCAAGAAAATAACTCTTCAATGGTGAAAATATCTTTTAATAAAACAGAACTAAAATAAATAGACACTTACGATAGTATTCCATATTTTAGATGTTTTAATAGCCAAGTATTAGTTACATATATTTTATTTTGGTTATCTATGTATATACAAATCTGCTTATACACATATTAATGAAATATTTTATGATGGGTTACAGGTGTTTTAAAAAGTTTAAAAGGTAAGAAAAAAAGTTTAAAAGACACTGAATAAAAGCACATAGACTATTTGCCTATCCAGGCACCAATTAAGGACAGTTACAGGCATAGAAAAAGTTCATCTGGCAAAGTGAAAAAAAACAAAAAATTTAACTGTAATGAAGAAAATTCAAAGGTTGATGTTTCCAGCATTATAAAAAGTAAGAATTAACGCATAGCTACACAACCAACTATCACTGCTATCTTTTACTCAGTTAGTATCAATAGATCAATGGTGTTGGGTTCTATAAAAAGTCAATAGAATCAGTATGACTAAAAGTTCTAGATCTTCTTTATTGAAGAGTAAGGATGACCTACCCAGAAATAAAATTCACTCTTTCACTGTTAAAAGCAGAAAAGTTTAAACTAACACTTAACACTTTTAGTGAACTGCGTTTTTCAAAATGCGTTCTTAATATGAGTTAACCATCAGATCCAATAAAGAGGAATTTGAAAATGGAAAAGTGAACACATTCTCTATGATGTCACCCCTGAATTAATTACCTGAATTGCAAAGAGTGAACACCACATGGCCAAGGTCTGAGGCACAAAGGCTTCTTTAGAAATATAAAAGAAAAGCATCTGGATGGTGATTTTTCTTTTCCACTCACTCACCCATCACACCCCCCTAAATCATCTTCACACAAAGCAACACCTGAGATAGTAAAACATGCAAATGAGGAGTACTTTTTATTGTAAAATATACAAAAGACCAATTGGTTCATGTGAGTACTTATTTGCAAAACAAAAATAAATCACAATTCTTTCAAAGGATAATAAACATATACAGATGGAAGATTCTAGAAAGGAAATTGAATTTATCACTCATGAAACCAAATATTGAATCATATAATAAAATGCCTCTAAAACATGCGTTCTTTCTTTCCTTCAATATAGTTATTGCTTGAAAGTGGTCATGCAACTATTTTTAGCTGGTGGTACACAGAAGTTTTATACAAGTTAACTTGTACTCATTGACATCACTGCAGAACTATGAATGTCCACAACAATGACTAGGCTCTTAACCAAAATGACAACATATTTATTAAAACACACACACACAACCCTACATGAATGACTCAGCCAAGTTACAGACAGACGTGGAATCTATTGGTCATGCTGAAAAGGTTGGGAAAACATTAATCCATTTCTTCACACAAGAATAACAGGAATTCATTCGTAGCCCTGGCATCTGGTATTTAGTTTTCTGTGTATAGTATTCGATAGGCCTAGACATAAAACTATAGATCTGGCTCAGATCTTCAAGGACAAAATGATATTCCAAAGCCTAACTGTTCACCAAGAAGCCTGGGATAAGGCTAATCTGACAGACTGCTCTTCCGCAGCTGAGTTCAGTAGGTAACGACACCTGAAAGAACGCGGCATGGTTTCTCTTCCTGACCTTGAAGAGATTTCATCAGACAAGAATAGGTGCCGGAGCAATAGCACAAGGGGTAGGGCATTTGCCTTGCATGCGGCCGACCCGGCTCGATCCCCGGCATACCATATGGTCCCCTGAGCACCGCCAGGAGTAATTCCTGAGTGCAGAGCCAGGAGTAACCCCTGAGCATCGCTGGGTGTGACCCAAAAAGCAAAAAAAAAAAAAAAGAAAAGAAAAGAAAAGAAAAAGAACAGTCCCCACTAGGGGCTTATTTGCTTATCTGCTCAAAACTAACTAAAGCTTTCATGATTCCAACAAATCTTGATTCATTGATTATTACAATGCCATGTATCACTGTATCACTGTCTTCCCGTTCATCGTTGATTTGCTCGAGTGGGCACCAGTAACATCTCCATATGACCTGTCTCATCACCTGCTTGCTCCAGGAACATAATGCCATGGTTACAGACAAATCACTAATTTCTGTTCCCAGAGTAAAGCATTATCATATCCGTCTGTTCATCCTACAAATCACCTAAGTATCAGCTACGTAATCTTTCCCCTCCTCTCTTTTTCCCCCCTCAACCCCCAATCTACAGCCTGCTCACCAATTCAGTCTACACTAAATACCCAACTATAGACTTGCCCTCATACTCTCTTAATTCCTTCGTTTCTGATCAATAAAATCGGGGAATTTCACTCTTTCTCATAGTATACAACACTGTATCACTGTATCACTGCCTTCCCCATTCATCGTCGATTTGCTCGAGCGGGCACCAGTAACATCTCCATATGAGCTGTCTCATGCAAGTAGAGCCCAAGGGCACCTGCTTGCTCCAGGAACATAAAGAGCCTCAAACTATTCCATCAGGTCATGAGAATGAGGTCTATAATTGTTACTGGTATCTGGCATATCAATTACGACATGGGTAGCTTGCCAGGCTCTGCCATGCGGGTAGCATACTCTTGTAGTCATCTCAAAACCCAGCATTTATTGATGAACCGCGCAGCAGCTTGTGGCTTTGATAGGCTGGTCTGCTGGATGCACACAACACTACAGAATTTTAAAATAAGACTTTTTATTTTTGGCTTAGTACAATGCCAAGACATAAAAGGACCCCAAAATACGAACAGCTTCACATTCCATACCTCTCTTTTAACACACCTAACTGGGCACCTTCCCAGCAGTGTACACTCTCTCCACGGGTGGGGTGGCCTGGGATACCAGAACCCACACCCGCTGCTGAGGTGAGGGCAGGCTAGAGTAACCCACTACTCCTAACTTTTTATTGCATTATAATTATTTGCTTGTGTCTAACCTTATTAAGTTTTAGAGTCCCATTTATTTTTAAAGTCTTACCAGTCCATGTAAATACACAGATTATTTTGCACTGTACCTACCTAATTATACTTTTCATATTTTGCATATCATACAAGTTTCACAAACTATACATTGTAGAGAGAGGAGTCCCCCCAAGTAAGCCTTAGGCAACCCAGACGTCACTCCCGGCAATACTCAGCCAACAGGGTCAGATGGATCAATGAGACGGCCCATAGGTATTGTCTGGGGCATTTCCACCGCCACACCAGGAATTTCTCAGAAGCCATGAGGTTCGAGGGATCTAATTCAGGGTTTCCAATAATGCAGGCACTTTCAGCTATTTCCCTGGTTTCATGTTACATTTGTATTTTATATATTTATAAATTTATATATAAATAAATACATCATATATTTTTCTGTTCATTTAAACTGAAAATGAACTTATGATGTACTTATGATGTAAGTACCTAAGATCTATATTCAAACATGTACAGCCTATATTTATTGCCTGAATAAATACTATAAAAATGTGGTCATACAAACACAAATTCCACTCTTTAGTCTGGTGGAATCAGTTTAGTCAGAGTTACACGTTGCCGGCTGTTGCTCCGGTTGGTTCCTTTCTCTAACCAGAGAAAAGCAGAGCAGAGACTCTAGTCCACCCAACCGAGCAGGCACGTTATTCTTGCCTTTATCTCGGCATACTTCTGAACGGTGACAAATCCTAGCGACGCAGCTGCAAAATGAATGCTTATTTCAGCACTAAAACTCGGGGCCCTACTTCTGTCGTCGGGCTTGCTGGCACAGACTCAGGACCTGTCAAAGCATTTTGGGTTGTCCTGGTGGAAATGTTGCTCAGCTTCTCCCTGCTTGCCCCACACTGGCTTCACACCACACGATTCACTCGTGTTGTAAGTGTCCCTATTCAGACTTTCATTAGGACAGAAAACAAGGCTTCTGTTTCATTAGTGTTTTTCATCAATTCTATCGGATTAAGTAATACGATGAACTATTTCTGCAAGACAAACCGTTCCTATCATCTTTAAAGAGATTCAATTTTGACCTATTAAAAAGGGCTTTTGTTTTGTTTCTTTTGGTGGATTTTTTTTTTTGCTTTGTGTTTTGTTTTGGTTCGGTCTTAATTTTGGGGTTACACCCAGAAGTGCTTAGGGAACCATGGGGATCAAACCCAGGCCTACTGTAAAGCATGCACTCAGACCACTGGGCTGTATCTCCAGCTCTTTGACCTATTAAGAGACTAGCTACACCATTAAAAGTCAAACTAGGAGTCTATATTAAATTATCTCATTTACACATGCAATTTTAGAAGAAAAAAAATTAATGTTAGAAAATTAAGGCTAGGGGAATTACAGTAAGAGGAAAAGAGAATGAGCAATGTTTCTGTGGGTGTTTACAATGGTTTATTTCTTGATCCAGACTCTAGTTCCTGAGTTGTGATGAGCTTGTGAAAATTTAGCAAGCTTAAGCAATACTCAATTTTTGTATCAATATTTCACTTTTGTGTGAAAAAAAATTTAAAGTATTCGTGTTTTTGAGTTAAGTCTGGTTAACGTAATGGGAAACCAGAAAAACTTGTATGTTGGGCATCTTTTAATCAAACTATTTATAAATGTCATTTTTTTTTGGCTTTTTTGGGTCACACCCAGCAATGCTCAGGGGTTGCTCCTGGCTCTGCACTCAGGAATTACTCCTGGCGGTGCTCAGGGGACCATATGGGATGCCAGGGATGGAACCTGGGTGGGCCATATGCAAGACAAATGCCCTCCCCTGCTGGACTATAACTCCAGCCCTTAATGACATTTTTAAACTTTTATGATAGCTCTGTCCTCCCAGAATGCAGCTGGCAGCATTTTTATTGGAAAATTTTCCTATTACTATTTACTTTTTAATTCTACCTTCAGTCCTGATCTGTGTATATGAGTTAACCAATTGCAGGGAAGAGGTAGAGAGCTAAGTCCTGTGTTGCTTTCTTCTTTATAATATCTTCTACAGAAAATAATTACAGAGAATGTATATGTAATTCCACTTCCTCATAATCTCTTTCAAGTAGTATTCATATATTCTGAAAGAACTGCAAACTAATATTCCAGCTCCAAAGGTAAACACCATGATGTGAGAGGAAGAAGAGAGGAAAGAATTTCCTTAGGTGTAATTCAGTTGCAGAATCAAACAGAGGGAAAAAAAATGAGAACCCGCAGAGTCCTCTTCTGGCATGTTGAAAGGATCACTTTCTGCCATATAATGAAGGAAGGTAGGTCTGGTACAAACATTAATTTGCTATTATCTCTCTCCTTACCTTGCCAATTGGAGCCCAATAGTAATTTTACCCAATAGACAAATCTAGGCTTCAAAAAACAATGTTAAGTTGTTTTTCCTGTTTGGAATAATAGATTCTTCCTCCCAAGCAAACTGACTGCAGGAATTTAAGAGGAAAAAAGTCACTCAAATCTAAGGTGAATTCAGGAGAATGGGTGTTATGGAAGCAGTTAAGATTTAACAATCACATTCGAGGATCCTTAGTCTTCTAAGCAACAAAGGAAAGAACTCAACTACTGAACCAGTAAGGAAAAGTGTTTTGAAAGTAACTGGTGGGGAAGTGTGGAGGAGGAGGAGGGAAGGAGGGAGGGAGGGAGGGAGGGAGGGAGGGAGGGAGGGAGGGAGGGAGGGAGGGAGGGAGGGAGGGAGGAAGGAAGGAAGGAAGGAAGGAAGGAAGGAAGGAAGGAAGGAAGGAAGGAAGGAAGGAAGGAAGGAAGGAAGGAAGGAAGGAAGGAAGGAAGGAAGGAAGGAAGGAAGGAAGGAAGGAAGGAAGGAAGGGCAAAATCACATTGCACTTAAGGGTATTTCTTAAACTTCAGTATGTTCCAATGGCCCCCAAATACACGTAATAACCCAAAATGCAACTCACAAGCCGTCTTATCTCTCTAAATGATTTCAAACTTTCCCTCAACATTCGCCATAGCAACTAGTTTCCCGCCAACCTCCGCAGGCTGCACCTGCTTCACACATCACCACTGGAAGAAACAAACTTGAGGGAGATTTAAACCATGGGCAGACTTAAACCAGCACGAATCAATTTTATACTAAGAAATGTCTCCCAGCGTAGAGTTCAAAGGGAAGGTCCAGTGGGGACCCCTAGGGAGGGGTGGGGTAGACTGGCGGTTGGCGCTCAGCCAAGGGAGAAATCGTGACTCATCAAAACTTTCAGAAGGGACATGTTGAACAAGACATTGAACTTGTCTTGAGTTCACCCCCGGCCAAGAAATGCTCTGAACTGGGAACTGGAAAAAGAGCGTTTGGCCAAGATCTGGGACAAACGGCATATGCGGCCTTGGGCAAAACCCCTAGAAATATCTTAGGTCTCAGTTTCCTTATCTGGAGGAGATCAGCTCAAGTTTTAATAGTCAATACTTGAAATTTCCAGTTCCGATAACCTAAGGAGAATCAGGCCACTGGGGGAGCTGCAGAACTTCCCTCTCACAAAGACCAAGGACACCAAACCTGGGGATGGGGGGCAGAAACCGATACCCTTTAGTAGGTGGGGAGGGTGCACCGCCCCTCTCTCCGTTCGAGGGGGCTCTGCACCGGGCCTCCAGTTCCTACCAGTGACTCCGGAAGTAGCCCCCAACCTAACCCTCTGCGGGGGCGGGTGTGTAGACGGTCCGGAGACAAGGCCGAGCTCGGGTGCAGCAGCACGAGGAGAGGGGCGGGGGGTGGGAGGGGGCCCTAGTACCCTGGAAGACTAGATCGGAGAGATGCTGGGGGCCACCCGGCCAGCAACTGAAGGGGCCAGCCCTGATTAGCCTAGGACCTGGGGGGGGGGGGGGGGGAACGGGCGAGCGCCCGGAACTCCCCAGAGCGGGGCGAGAGGGGGGGAGACCCGAGGCGCTGGACCTCACGATGGCGCCCCCGCGACCCCCGCCACTCCGAAGCCCCCCACCCCTCGGCCCGGTTCGCTCCCGAGCGAACGCAGCAAAACAAAACAAACTCTGGTCGGCTTCCTGTTGTGCAACCCGGTCCTGAGTAAGTCGGGGCCCAGAGGACGCGGCCGCCGGCCCACGGCTGGACAGTCCAGGCGACCCGGGCCCGGTGTGGGGGGTTGGGGGGGAGCACCGCTTCGGGGAGCCCCCGGCCCTCCGCTCCCCTTTCCCCTTTCCAGATTCGCCTCCGGCGTCGCTTCCCCCGCCCCAGCAATAATTCGCAGACGCAACCCGAGACAGCGGGGTCGACCTTCCCCAAAGTTTCTCCTCCAGGTACCTAACTGAATCATCCACGGGATGACAAACCCATCGGGGCCAACATTTCCAGACACTGGGTGACTTTCTCGGCCCGAGATGACTTGTCAACTGCAATGAGTAACTTGCAAGTGTCGCTCGGGGCAAGGTGTGAGTCTCCGACGGAACCGGCTGCTCACTCACGCTTTCCATGGAGTGGCGGGCCGCGACTTCCAAATACACACAAACGGTGTCATTTATAGGGACCGGGGCCGGCGCGGACAAAGTCCCCGAGACAGAGACATTTTCCAAACAGTGCTGGCATTTTTGTGAGCCCCGTAAAAAGATCACCGCCGGGGGACCCACCCCGGTGGGTCGTGAGCGCGGCTCTGCCTATGCGGCGTGGGAGGTTCTAGACGCTGCGGGTCACCGGACCTGTCCCAGCCCCGAACTCGGGTCCTCTCCCGCGCCCCGAGAAGCTCCCAAAGCCACGGGGGTGGGTGGGGGGGGGATCGGGTTCAGAAGACACGCGCGTGGAAAGTCGCTTTTGGGAAGCTCCACCAACACGTGGGTACTGGAAAAAGCAAAAGTGCGGCCCCCTGGGTGTGTGAGTGGCACCGCGCCTCGCCCCCATCCCTCTCCAAAGTTTCCCCCTACAGCAGGGACCCAGGTCGTGCACAACCACGCTCGGTTCTTTTACCCCCCCATAAAATGCCCTGAAAGTGTCGCCCTCTGACCCCGGTCGCTTATAAACTTAGTAATAATAATAATAATAATAATAATAATAATAATAATAATAATAAACCCAAACAAAAACTCTTCCTAATTAGACAAACTTCCCAGCCTTGTTGGTTTCCTTTCCATCTTCCCAATGTGGCGCTCTGAAAACAACTCACAAGAACACAGCTAGATTCCGAATCTGGGGGTCGCTCTCTGTCTCAGTAAACAGACCCCTTAGGAACCCCGGGCGTGGGGTGGGGGTGCGCACAGCCCCCAGGCCCGCGCGAACGCCACCGGCTCGGGTGGAAAACGTCCCGCGATTGGACTCTGAGTTTGCGTTTCAGAGCGTCTTAACCGCCCTGCACTCCCAAACGCCCGGTTTTCTCCCCCCACCCCGCCGCCTCCAGCCCCGGAGCAAAGTTCCTATGGCATCTACTTACCAGGTAACCGGGATTTCCACAACAAAGCCCAGCCTGCGGGTCCCTTCCCCCGGCCGGCCAGCGCGAGTGACAGCGGGCGGCCAGCGCGGGCGAGGCGTCCCTCGGGGCTCCTGGGCGCGGGCTGTGCCTCCTTCGCAAACGCAAACTCCCATCCACGCCGGGCGCGCCAGCGCGGACCCCGGCCCGAGCGGCGGCTGCGTGCGTGCGCGGGTGCTAGCGCAGCGGCTGCGGGGCGGGCAGGCGGCCGGAGGGTGGCTGGACCCTCGGCATCAACTCCCTCCCCCAGCCCTCGACACACGACTTGCAGATACTGTTTGCAAAAAGTTCAGTTTCGACTCTGTGCGGCGCCCGTGTCGCTCATCCCTGCCCCGGGCTGGAGGATGCGTCTGCGGGCCGGGCCCCCCCCGGGGATGCGGGCTAATTGCAGCCGGCGAGTGGGGAGCGCTGGAGCGAGCCGGGTCGGCGGCCGGCGGCGGGGTGAGGGGGTGGGGGTGCGGGGAGGGGCGGCCGTGGCGGCTGGGGCGCTGGTGCCCGTGCGCGCCACGCTCTGGGGCTGCCCGGGAGGCGCAGTGTGGACGCGACTGCGGGGACAGGGGAAGGGGAAAGGAGGGAGGGCAGAAGGGAGGCGGCCCGACGGGGAGTGGGATGTGTGAGCGGCCCGAGCGCCGGCCTGCAGCCAGCTGCTTCCTGAGTCCGAGCGGCGGAGGGGGAGGGTCGAGCGGCGGGGGCGGGCCCGCTGGCCACCCGACTGGCCAATTCGCAGGCCGAGCCGGTGTCTCGGTCCCAGAGTTCACACACGCTCGCGTTCCCGAGCGCCGGCGACTAAAGCAGCTCGACCGCAGGGCAGCGGCGGCCAGGAGCGACACTTGGCTTTCCTCTTGGGCCTTATTTGTGGAACTGGACTCTCCTTTTTTAACGCGAAAAGAGAAAACTGCTGCGAGGGTTCTCCGGATCAGACGACAGATCATAAATGACTGGCGAGGGAGAGGAAAATGTCCAAAAAAAAAAAAAAAAAAAAGTGTTTTTAGTATTTAAGGTTCAGAGACACAAACTTGTAAAATGGGTCGGTGCCGCACTAAGAAGGCCTTTGGCGTGTTTTAAAATAGAACTACAGACTGGAAGGTGATAGTGTTACAAGGATGGCAAATTCTAAACCCAGGTTGTTAGGACTAGAGATATATTCCCTGTGTATGTATGGTACTTCCATCCTGGAACTTTCTTCTACTGAACTCTGCATCTTTGTTCTGAGAACGTCTTCGGCTTCCTCCCCGTCTCCATACCCACCTAGCGCTGACGCCAGCCCTCCTTGGGCCTGGTCAGGACTCTCCAAAGGTCGTCCCCTGAAGGCCACTTATTAGTGGTTCTGCACGTAGACTGCCACAGATGCAAGAACTTCCACTTGGGATCAGAATGTGTCAAGCACACAATATGGCCTTATTAACCTTTCCGAGTGAAAGCGTTATTCACCCTCATGAATGAAATGAGTGAGGAGATAGATCTCAAGGCACTTAGAATGTTGCCAGTCCTTAAATGCTGGGACTCTTACCCAGAAATAAATGTATGTTCAAGTCAGAGATACTATGATCAAGATAGAAGCTCTCAAATACCAAAACCAAACCAAAAAGGAGACTCAGAAAGAATATTATTAGGTTGGTCTGCACCCGTGACAATGATGTCACTCAAAATAAGTTCGGCTTTCACAAGGCTTCCCACATCTTGTTATATGTCCTGCCTTTCTACACTGGCTTTAGAAAAGACCTTTCCCTCACCTGTAATAAAGACAATATTCATCCCCAGAATGTCTGACAGCAGAAGTGGGGGTAACCAGGACGAAGGGTCGTCATTCTGCTCCTTTTCCAAGATTCCCCTCTCTTCTTCATCTCCTTTCAAATGCAAGTATCCAACCCCAAGATGGCAATAGATGGGCTCAGCCACACACAAGAAAACACTCATAAAAGCGAGGCATGCAGCAACATCACAAAAACAAAGAGACCAAGTAGAAGTTGCCATGACTATTCCATTGTGGCTAGTTATTGCAACATGCCTGACATTCTCATTAACTTCAGCATCAGGATCAGACCAAGACGGGAACACTAGCCGTTCCGTGCATCACAGGAAATAATCTTCATCCAGACTCTTGTGTTACACACCTTGCTCCCGGAATGTGCCGTCTGAAGAGGTGCTGCAAAAACCCTTCCCAAAATCCCTTCAATATCATTTCAAATACTAAGGTTTTGATGCATGAAATAATATCCTAGATGATGGCAACAACTTAGCTGGAAGAGAAAAAACATAGTCCTACACCCTACTTTAATCAATGGCTCATGGAAATAAAACACTGGGAAAGTTCTGAGTCATCAATCTGGAGATCCCCAAAATTCTCTTCATTTTATAAGTGCCCAAGAGTTTTAAGGAAAGGACTCTTTTTTGGTAGGACTTTCACGAGCTTGTTACTATGCTAAGACACTTATCACTAGATAGATACAGTGCTTTGGGTGACTTTTTTGTCCCTTCTGGTCAGGAATGTAGATCTGCAATGTCCTTACATTCCATAGGACATAGTAAAGTTACACTATTCCCATAAACAAACCTGGAACGACTCAGAATAAGTTCTGCATCTCTTCAGGACCGAACTGGCCAGCTGGAGTGAAGGTGAGCACTGAGAAGAGACAGGAAATCACGTGACTCAGCAATGTCACTCCTTCCTCCCATGAGCTCTGCATCTTATTATAAATCAAGTCCTGGCAGCCTTTCAGGCAGATTGGGGGGTGGGGAGGGCGGGACAACTGTAACCCAGTTGGTATTTTCCTTCTCTGGAGTCTTTACTTGTGTGAATCTCAACTTCTGACTCAGGACAGTTGAGTCAACAGACAAGGGCTGGCTGCAAGCTCAAGTCCAACTCTGGCTCATCTGAAAAATATTTAGTGAGTATCTTCTTTATCCCAGAGCTGGAAGTAAATAAAGTAATACTTTTAAGCATAGACTGCTCATAGGCAGATGCTGCATCAAACATTTTGTCCAATGCATAGTATATAGCAAACTCTCCAAAAATGGTACTTCTGTGCCTATATTATCGCATCTACTTCCCAAGGAAATCACACAAGATTGGCATTGGAGATATCTTTAGTAGTTAGAAAGTTGAAACAGTTTGAGAGTAGGGAGACAGAGCTAAATTTTTCCAGTCTAGAAACCCCAAAGTTCTTTCAACATTGCCATCCTACAAAATAACTGCAGACACTTTTAATGTGTGCAAGGTACAGTTGTTTTGTGATTATTGTCAAATACTAAGTGTGATAGAGAAAAAAAATAACATTCTTCAACATAAGACCTCAACTATTTAAACTCGGCTTGAAAAAATGGGTAGAAAATTAATAAGTAAATGATAAATGAGACCATTCCAGCATCAGCAAAGGTAAAAGGCATAGATCCTACGTATCTGCTCACACAAAGCTGAATACAATATACAAACATTCACAATCTCAGCTATAACAGTGGACACCCCAAAAAAACATCCCACTGCAATCCTTCAAGAAATTATTTGTGTCAGTGCAAGTGATCTCATATAGCAAATCATTTCCAAACTTACAAAGACCTATAGATTGGTCTAATACTCCTGTAAAGTGTCTACAGAAATCAACCCTAAAATTTAGATAAATTGAGCTCACTGATACAGTGATAATATGCCTAATGCCTAACTTCCCTCTCTACTCCCTCTCCATCTCTCTCTTTCCATCTATCTCCCCCCTCCCTCTCCATCTCTCTCTTTACATATCTCTCTCCCCTCCCTCCCTCCCTCTCTCTCTCTCTCTCTCTCTCTCTCTCACACACACACACACACACACACACACACACAGGTCCTGGCAACAGTCCAGTAAATAGAAATGCAGTGGAAAAAGTCAGCATTTGCCAACTTAAAGAGGGAAACTGAATGTGTAAGATGGAAAATTTCCATTTTACCATCCTAAGTGAGTAGTACAGTGGAATTTTATCAGTGCTTGATACCCTAATAGAACTTTTAAGTGGTTTTCTACTTATTTTTCCACAGTTCAGTGAGCCTAGACTCTCCTGCTTGCACATTAGCGGGGCAATTTTCAAAAATCACTATTTACAGCCATTACATCATAACATCATATTTTCGTCAGGTCAACACTGTAAATCAAAGTCTAAAATGTAGTACTTTGTAAAGAATGTAAGTGGTCAAAATTTTCAAATAGTTTAGTCCACACAATGTCTCTCTTCATTAGAAGAAATTTTTTGATTGGCAAAATTTTTTTCTTATTTTTTTTTATGAAACCAAATGCAGGTAACAGTCAACAAAGGCTTATTGGATATTTCTAAATAGGTTGATGACATATTACTAGTTATTAAGGATCTACCAAAATGAAACAAATTCACATATAGGCACAACAGTCCACAGAAATCCATTTCCCTACCCTTTTTACTACTTAACAGCCTTACTGACCACTTATACATGGTGGTATAAAATTAATCACTTGATAAATTCAAGAACAGAATTTGGTCAGATTCTCCCATAATCAACAACAGGGAAGAAAATGAATTCATCAATAACATTGCCATGTATGTGCTTTAACGGTCAATACAGTCAGTGCCAGCTGAGGGAGCAGGTATGGGGAAGAGGGTGGGTGTAAAATGAGGGTCTTTGGTAGTGGGAATACACTGGTGGTGAGAGTGGTGTTGAAGTATGAATCTTTCTATCAATAGTATTATGAAAACCTTTCTACTTTGTAAATCACAGTGTTTCAATAAAAAAGGGGAAAAGAATCACTTGATTATAATGCTATCTAATCCATACATTCCTTTTTGCTTACTTTTTTGGTTTTGGTTTTGAGCCATGTCCAGGGATGCTCAGGGTCTACTCCTGGCTCTGTGAGCAGAACTTACATTTCTTCCTAAGTATTTCATATTTTAGCAATAAGACCAAGTACTAGAAGTACTAAATCCTAACTGAATGAATTAATGAGGAAGCAAAGAATGATTTCCCTATTTGCAATGGTATAAACAGCAGCACTAAAAATGTATGCGTTTATCTCTCTCCATATACATATAAATTATTTATTTTTTAAGTCCAAATACTTGCTGTTTTCTTTCTGTAACTGTAGGCTCTTTTCTAGACACTGAACATTAAAATATTACTTCTGGGACTGGAGCGATAGCACAGCAGGTAGGGCATTTGCCTTGCATGCAGTCGACCAGCGTTTGATCCCTGGCATCCCATATGGTCCCCCAAGCATCGCCAGGAATAATTCCTGAGCGAAGAGCCAGGAGTAACCCCTAAGCATTGCCGGGTGTGACCCCAAAAGCAAAAAAAAAAAATAAATAAATAAATAAATAAATAAATAAATAAAAATATTACTTCTCCCTTCCTGAAACTCACACTTCATAATGTCTAGTATTAGGAGGATGGACTTTTCCTCTCTGCCAGCGGATCCTCCCCGATCTTTTACTCCACTGCCATCTTCACACCCACATGTCATTGGCATTGCACCCTAAATTCTACTAAAAAATGATGTACTAAACCAAAAGGGCAAAAAAGAAGGAAGGAAGAGGCTGGCACTCATGTATAGAGTGTGTACTTCTAGGTATGAGGCCTGGGTTACACCCTAGCACCATAAAATAAAAAAGAGAGGGAAGAAAGGGAAAATATGTTGTGGATGTACAGAGCTTTCCCCCTCTTTTTTAACAAGGGGAAAAGAAGAAGTCTGGACAGTTTTTTTGGGGGGGTCACACCCGGCAATGCTCAGGGGTTACTCCTGGCTCTGCACTCAGGAATTACTCCTGGCAGTGCTCGGGGACCATATGGGATGCCAGGGATCGAACCTGGCCTGGCACAGGACGGCGCGTGCAAAGGCAAATGCCCCAACCGCTGGGCTATCGCTCCGGCCCAGTCTGGCCAGTTTTAAGCACTAAGATACCATTAGGATAATTTTTACAAAACTAAATAATTAAGTCTTAACTAGAATTAAACTCATAGAAAAATGTAATTTAGTTGTTTTTTGAATTTGTGAATTTTCACCTCAAGCTCTAAATGCACTTATGTGGGAACTTTAATACAATTGACATTTTCCTACAAATCCTGAAGCTATAGGATGCTAAAGCATTCAGAGCCTTTTCTCAGGGACAAATACTTCTATCTGCTCTTTAAAACAAAAATTGAAAAAGGATAGAGCTACGTGAAGCTGAGCAGGTCATGGGAGCTAACCTGGGGCCATTCACAGGCAGGCATTTAGTTATCTCCTTGGTTCCCTTCATTTTTAAGTCTGTAAAATGAAGCAGGGAAGAAAGACAATTGCATAAAGCACTGATTGCCTCCAGAACACATTCATCCTGAGTAAAAGTGTGGACACCCTTTCTGACGCGCTGCTGTTCCACTTGGGTTACCTACATTATCTCAACTCTTACACCTTCCAGATGAGAAGCATCCATGTTATGCAGGAGAAAACAGAGACCGGAAGGAGTGCAATGTCTTCCCAGAGTGACTCAGCTCATTGGAGATTGGTGGAGTTCAGACAAAGTCAGTATTCCTCGTTACTCTTCACTTTATGCCTCATTATGCTACTTCCGGTTTTGGGAGACTGAGGGCCCGCTTCCATGGGCCATGTGCTTGTTCATTCACTCAGTGTGGTATGTTGGAAGAAAGGTAGACTCTGGAATTTAAAAACCTTGAAATTATAACTCTGCCGCCTATAAAGAGACCACGGACTGATGCGTGAGGCACTGAAGACCTCAGTTCTGCTCCCTAAATTAGTGAGTGGGAATTTCAATACTGACTTGTGTCTCTAGAGGATTCTTCTGTTGTTAAGGGACACAGATCTAGAGTCTCAGGGGGAAAACATCCCAGCTACAACTTCAAGAATGGGTGTGATGACTTTAAGAGAAACCTTACCACTGCAGACAAAGTGAGTGGCTCATAAAAACAAGCCAAGCTAATCACTGCATTGTATGCCCTTGGGTGTAGATTGGTTCAATGAGGAGCATGTGGACCAATTTGGACCAATAAAATGTGAATAGAAAAGCTCTGGCCACAGACACTGGTTCACTGAAGAGAGACATGACCTAATCTGGGCTGGTCAGTAAAAGATAAAGAAGAAAGTTCTTTTTAGAGAAAGTAATTTCTCCTCCTTCCAGGGAGTCACTGCAAAAGTAGCCTTTACTCTTTTGTGTGTTGTGAAGAGACTGAAGTGTAGCTGTCTTCTAATTCTGAAGAGTAAGCTGACACATAGCTATGAACGGAGTAGGGAAGGTTACAGAGATGAGGAGCAGAATTTTGATGGCTTTTCACTGGACTGCTGGACCTTTTTCATTTGTGAGAGATAATAGACCCTTTTATCTATTGTAAATAACTAGCAAAAATGAGAGATGTACCTAAGGTCTTCAAGGCACCACGGAGATTTAAAGATAAGAAAGACAAACTTAAATGGTGCTCACTAATCAATAAACATGTGATATCTTTTTAGAATGGCTATTTATTACAACTAAGTAATGGGGTTGGAGCATCGCTCAAGTGGTGGAACATTTGTCTTTTACGTTTGAATCTCAGAGTTCGAGTTATGGCACCACATGCAAAGGTCAAGTTACTGCTACATGACAGGCATCCCTCTTCAGGTGGGGCCCCTATAACAACAGCGACAAAATCTTTTTATTAAAAGCATAAACCATGGTTCATGTCCTTTTTAAGATCCTCCTACATTTTGTCAACATAATATTAAGGAGAAGACATTTCATTTCCCCAGAAATGATGCATGCTGCCTTTTGAGGTCATTTGACAGTGGTCAATAGAGTAACTTGTCCATTTGATTATATAAGTTTGAAAATTCCTGCCATTTCTTTCTTTTTTTTTTTTTTTTTTTGGTCACACCTGGCAATGCTCAGGGGTTTCTCCTGGCTCTGCACTCAGGAATTACTCCTGGCAGTGCTCGGGGGACCATATGGGATGCCGGGGATCGAACCTGGGCCGGCATGGGCGGCCGCATGCAAGGCAAACGCCCTACCATTTATATATGGTCTAACTGTGTAACAAATAGAGCTCCAAAACTCACCACCTAAAAGGAAATATATGTATTACTAAATCCATATTGAAATTGGACTTTACCTCATTTACATATGAAACAGAGGCAACATTTTGTTGAAATTGTATTTATAAGAACCCGACATCCCTCCCAGGCGCCTCATGAGCAGCTGGGTACAGAGAGTCGGTAGCAGCTCTGCCCCATGTATGTGAGTCTCTGGATCAGCATATCTGGGCTGGGCTTGAAAAAGACTGCTGCAGGGTGGGTCTGATGAGCCAGGCTGTGATCAGCTCTTCTGCTGGGTGGAGGTCTGACAAGAGGGGAGTCCAGATGTGGAAAATGGTGGCCCTCATGGTGTGGGGGATCCTCTGGGTCCTCTGACGCCAGAAGCTGGGCTTAGGCTTGGGCTTGAAGCCAGAGGCTGGGCTTACATTTATTAATCTCCAGCAGACCCTTTCAGGAAGCCAGAGGACCCCCCACACCATGAGGGCCGCCATTTTCCACATCTGGACTACCCTCTTGTCAGACCTCCACCCAGCAGAAGAGTTGATCACAGCCTGGCTCATGCGGCTGCCACTGCTGCATAGTTCATCAATAAATGCTGGATTTTGAGATGACTACAAGAGTATCCCACCCACAGGGCAGAGCCTGGCAAGCTACCCATGTCATATTTGATATGCCAAATACCAGTAACAATTATAGACCTCTTTCCCATGACCTGATAGAATGGTTTGAGGCTCTTTATGTTCCTGGAGTAAGCAGGTGCCCTTGGGCTCTACTAGCATGTGACAGGACATATGGAGATGTTACTGGTGCCCGCTTGAGCAAATCAATGATGAACGGGAAGACAAGTAAACTGACAAGTGGTATTTATAAATAAAAATTATTTGTATACAGCTCTAGAGAGATAATACAGTGGTCAGTGCACTTGCCTTGCATGCAGCTGACCTGGTTGTAATCCCCAGAACCCCGACTGGTCCCCGCGAGCACCATCATGAGGGATACCTAGGCACAGAGCCAAGAGTAAGCCCTGAGCCAGGGGTGGCAAAAGAAACTACACACACACACACACACACACACACACACACACACACACAAATTGCATAAAATCTCCTTCCCAGGCAATTTTGAGCTCCACTCATTTTTGTTGTTGTTGCTGTTGTAAAAATTCTACCTCAGAAAGTTTCAGTCCTAACAGTGACTAAGATACAAAGACAGTCCACAGAATGGGAAAGAATATTCACCCAATACCCATCTGATAAGGGGTTAATATTCAGGATATATCAGGCACGGGTAGAACTTTACAAGAAGAAAACAAACAACCCCATCAAAAAATGGGGAGAAGAAATGAACAGAAACCAACAAGGAAGAAATTCGAATGGCTAAAAAACATATGAAAAAAAATGCTCATCATCACTAATCATCAGAGAGATGCAAATCAAAACAACAATGAGATAGCATTTTACACCACAGAGATTGGCACATATTCAAAAGAGCAAGAACAAGTGCTGGCGTGGATGTGGGGGAAAAGGGACACTCATCTATTGCTGGTGGGAATGCCGGCTGGTACAGCCTTTCTGGAAAACAATATGGACATTCCTCCAAAGACTAGAAATTGAACTCCCATTTGACCCAGCCATACCACTTCTGGGAATATACTCTGGGAAGCCTAAAATACGCAGCGGAAACACCATCCCTACTTTTATGTTCATAGCAGCATTATTCATAATAGCCAGAATCTGGAAACAACCAGAGTGCCCTAGAATCGATGACTGGATAAAGAAGCTTTGGTACATCTACACAATGGAATACTATGCAGCTGTTAGGAAAAATGAAGTTATAAAATTTGCCTATAAATGAATGGACACGGAGAAGATTATGTTGAGTGAAATTAGCCAGAAGGAGAGAGACAGATACAGAATGACTGCATTTATTTGCATGGCATAAATATATATGTACATATTATGATACCAATATCCAAGGTCAAGTGAAAAATGGATCAGGAGGTCTTGTCAAAGGTGGAAATTATCACAAATGTGGGGTCAGAGGCTAGGTAAGACAGAAAATGGAACAGTGTGCTAACAATTGTCGAGGATACTAATGCCAACCTAGAACTGAGCATTAAATAGAGGCAAAAAGATACATATGACAACCCTTTAATGTATGTTTTGTAATTCATAGTCTGGAAGGGAAGGAAAAGAGAAAGAGAGAGAAAGGGAAAAGAAATAAAGAACCTGCCATGGAGGTGGGCTGGGGAGGGGGGAGGGAACCAGGGGACGTTGGTGGTGGGAGATGGGCACTGGTGGTGGGATGGGTGCTGGAACACTGTATGACCAAAAACCCAAATATGAACTTTTTAATTGTATATCTTTGTAATTGTATATCTCACAGTGGTATAATAAAATATTTTTTAAAAAAAAGAATGTATATAAACAAGGCACAGTCAATCTACATGTACTTTTATCCTGAGTTGATTTGTAACCCAGAATTTTAACAATACAATCAACCCCAGAAAAAAAAGAAAGTTTCAGTCCAACCTGGAACACTTCCTTCCACACTCGTGCTTTTCTGCCTTCTGTTTTGTAACCAAATGGCAGTTAAAATTCAGCTCTAGATAGCATTGGGACTGTTGGCATAAGCAACAGGGCAGAGAGTCCTTAGATTCTAGATTGAATTTAGGGCCCAGCAGTCAGACCATTTGAACTTGATGCTGCTGATTTTATCTCAACAGGTTGTATAGGTCAGGAATTTCTTCCTGTCTCTGCTGGATTTTATCTTTCAGCAAGTAGTGGACATTAAGGAGAAAGTGAGAGCAGCAAGTTATAACCATAAACTTAAGATAAAGATTAATTATGGCAAAAATAATAGTTCACATTTATTATGTGCCGAGGAATGAGCAAAGCCCTGGACATTCTGAATCTCAGTTAATCCTCCCACAAATATCAGTCATTAAGTGGTGGAGGTGGGACTCCAGTCCAGCTCCCAACAGCTCCAGGGCACATACATGTTCAGTCTGTTTCACTGTACTAGACTCAACATTAGTTTTTTATGATAAATATGGCAAATATAATTATATGCAAAATTTAAGAACATTTATATTATAAACGGTACCTTAGTGTTCTCTTTTTGACAAAAGCAAGTGACACTAAGTCTACTGCCTTGGTTCTTCAAAATCTGCATAAACGTTCTCAAAACCTCCAAGTCATTGCTTGAGCTCTTCTATTTACATGTAATGACTTTTTATTCTCCAATTTCTGCTTTAGGGAAATTATTAAACTTTGCCTAAATGTCCATATCCTAATCTCTGGAAACAATAAATTGTGTTGAAAAACAGAAATTAAACTGTAGATTAAATTAACCTTGCTAATAATGTGACCTTTAAATAGGGAAATTATCCGAAATTACCCTGGATTGTCTAGATGTGCTCAAAAGCTAAAATAGAGAAACAGGTAGGTGGTACACATTGGCCTTGGGTCCCACCCTGGCACTAAAATAAATGTATTTTAAAAGTGAAAGAGGGACGCAACGCGAGAGCCTGAGAAAGAAGTATGACAATCAGGGAAGCGAACCAGATAGATGCTGTGTGGTAACGTTGTAAGAGTAGTCCCTGTGCCAAGAAATGTGGGTGACTTAGAATGCTTTCCTAGATCCTCAGAAAAACTACAGCCTACCTGGAAACTCTGGGGTCCCATCAGGATTGGGATGGGTGGAGTCCTGCCCTGCCAAAGCCCTGGCAGCCTTATTATACCCATACAGCTGCCACCGTGCCAACAGCCCAGCTCAACCCAAGAGCCTCATGACTAAGCTCTGCAGAGCTTAGTATGCCAAAATACCGAAAAATTCCAGGTACGCCAGTCTTCAGACTGAGAAGTCCAGGGTCTTTTCCCAAGAGGGAGCAAACAGCCTCCGGCCACCGCCCATGCCCACACTTCCCGAATGTTCAACAGCCACACCCACCCATCCCCAAAACCACTGCCATATAAACTCACTGCCCATCAAATAGTCTGGAGCTAGCAACCATGACACCTCCAAGCTCTACAAGCTGACATTCCAGTAGGAGCACACCATGGAGAAGTAACGTAGAAGCCAACTAAGCTAAATAAACAAGATTATTAGCATAGAAGACTCAAATAGCAATAGCCTAGTCAATTCTCAAGACAAGGACTTAATGACCCCATGATGAGATATAACAATTTTCTGATGTATCATCTGATAATTTCATTAGCTATTAACTGTAACAAGCAATATAAAATATATTACTTTGTGCCTGATAAGAGGGATGACTTTGGGGGTTGTTGGGAAAATGGGGACAGTGGTGGAGAAAAGGTCACACTGAAAATGGGATTGGTGTTAGAATATTGAATTCCTGTAACAAATCACCATGAACAACTTTGTAAACCACGGTGTTTTTTTAAATGGAGAAAAATAATGAATAATTGAAAAATAAATGAGTAAGTAATTTCTTTTTAAAAAGAAATGAATGCACCTTCTAAGTTCTAAGTTCTAAGCTTTTTAAAAAGAAATGAATACACCTTCTAAGATCTCTCAGCTACTTCCCGGTGTAGGGCGGCAAACTATGTAATAGAGCTCACCAATGTTTAACACTGTGAATACTGTTGGAAACTCGGTGTGGATGTGCCAAGTCTTCCCTGGGCTCTTTCAGGAGCACTGTTAATGGGTATCCCGAGTAACCAGAGACCTCAACTCCACCACTGATCCCTTTGTTGCTGGAGGAACAGCGATGTTAGGTGAGATGAGCTAAAAGGCCTTCAGTTGAGAGAAAGGAATAAGAAAAAGATGAAATCAAGGGTTGGAGAGGGGATAAGAAACAAGAAGATAAAGTGATTGGCAGAAGAGATAGGAGCAAAGAAAAGGACAAAAAAAGGACAGAGGAAGAGAATGAAGGAACAGCCTGGAGACAGATTTAAAAGTCCCTGAAGAGGCTGGAGCCATAGCACAGAGGGAGAGTGTTTGCCTTGCACTCGGCCAACCCGGGTTCGATCTCCAGCATCCCATATGGTCCCCAAGCTCTTCCTGGAGTAATTCCTGAGCAAAAAGCCAGGAGTAACCTCTCCTGCCAAAACAAAGAAGAAGAAGAAACAGTCCCCAAATTAGTGACAGTGAGCAGAGAGATCAGGAGAAAGAGGAGAGGGGTGATGTTCACCTCGGGAGCAGGCCCTGTTAACCTTCTTCTCTCTCGCTGGCCCACTCTCAAGGACTGCAGCCTTCCCACGGGTCCTCTATGCTGACTGCCCTTCAGAATATCTGCAGGAGCTCTTCACACAACAACCCAAGATTCTGGTTAACTTGGCCTGGAAATGGGCATTGGATTTTCATTGAGCTCCCAGTGGATTTAATAGGCACCCAGGGAAAGAACATTGGTCAGAATTTTTTAGTTCCCTAGAATGAGTCCTGTATTCAAATTAAGAGTCCTCGACTATGCCCTACAGTTGTTACTTACCTACTGAATTGTGAGACCTTAACAAGATGACTGGAGGAACCAACCGTAGAGTGGCTGGGATTCAGTCGTAATTCCACTTAGGTCTGCTGAGGTGCCAGAGAGAGACTAACTTGACCTCTCTGTACCAGTCTCTCCATTAGCACAATAAAAACAATATTAGTTTTTTGTTTTTGTTTGTTTTTTTTACCTCTGTACCACACTCAGTGGTGTTGAAGACTTACTCCTGGTTCTGCACTCAGGGATACGTCCTCCCAGGGTTTGAGGATCATATGGGGTGGAGGGTATTGGACCCAGTTTGGCCACATGCGAGACAAGAGCTTTACCTGCTGTACTATAGCTCTAGCACCAACAGTATTAACTTTGAAAGCCAGCTGAATTAGTATCCATGAGGCACTTAGTATGTGAAGCATTAGTACCTTCCACACCAAGCAAGAAATCGGCATTTATTGGAAAATGTCAGACTGTATCATCTCCTAAATCATTCTATTCAGTCATGCCGTTTAACCTGTTGCTAACCTGTGCCCTTCCCCATGTCCAACCCCACCCCGTCAACAATTACACCCTCCTATAATTCCCACTATAACAAAGTCACTGCCTGTGGTATAAAAGATACTCATTAAAGTTTGCTGTGAACAAAGCAAACCAGGAAATAATTTAAAGATGTTTGTTAAAATGAAGGACTATGAGTTATTTTCAAACAGTAGTTCTGGGTTTCAGTGTAGCCACCTGCGTGGGGAGGTGTCCTTAGTGTTCAGAAGGGTATCCTTGCCAAATGAAGGGGCAGTTTTCAGTTCTTTCACTGCGTGAGCTGAGAGATTTAGAATTGATGTCAGCAGGTGTGAGTCCTGTGGCTGGGGAGTGGACAGACAGACTGGCACTAGCAGAGCCCTAGGAGTGACAGCTCAGAGGTGTCCCAGTGTCCATGCTGAGAGAAAGAGAAGGTCAGTGCTTGTATTTGTACCATCATTTGAGTAAAATTATGACTTTTTATACTCAAAAGCTCAAGTGTTTACTGATTCCCGTCTACTCTGGCTTCCCTCGAGGTTTAATAGGTGTGGCTGCGGTGCCCAGCTACGTTAGCAGGTGGCAGACAGGGAGAAAGGCTTGTCTACACCCAGGGCTCTGCCATGTGGGCCCTGGATGGTTGATAGTCTGACATTAAAAAAGACTGGTCCCCCTGGGATCAACCCAGAGCCTGGCAAGCTACCCATGGTGTATTCGATATGCCAAAAACAGTAACAATAACAGACCTCATTCCCAACGAATGGAGACATTACTGGTACCTGCTCAAGCAAATCGATGAACAACGGGAAGACAAGTGACAAGTGACAAGTGACAAGTTTAAATAGACTTACTCCTGGAACTATCTGATGAGCAAGGACCAAAGAAAAAGAGCACTTGAAATGTTTACTGACCCCAGAGACACCTGATTCTTCAACTGAGGTTTCCTAAGGAAAATTGAGAGAAAAAGGGTGGTGATGATGGGAAAAACAGGTGAGAAGTTGAAAGACCGAGGAAAGGAACGGTGCAGTTTCACAAATGTGCCTGCAACTGGCTCAGTCTTGATTGCTATTTGGATGACTGATTTGCATACACACTCATATACATTTTAACTCTGAAAGTAGACATTCCATATGTGTTTTATTTACTCTCATTTCTTTTTTTTTTATCTTAACCAGTTGGCTTTTTTTGTTGTTGTTGTTTGCTCACATTACACCAGGAAGCCTTCATCACAATAAGCCACTCAGCTTGGGGAAGGGGCATAACTCCATAAAAAAAAAAAAAACAGAAAGACATTTGAGACAAGATGTAAAACTTCGTATTAGGGTACAAAAAAAAAACATTTACAAGGCACAAATTTGGCGGCAAAAGATTTCTCTCAAAGGTATGAAAAAATGTCTGTGCTCTATTTTCAAAGAAACCTAACAAGACATGGTCCCTGAATCACTGTCTGAATGCAAACAGCATTTGGCTTTGATCTGAGTTGTTGAAAACTATGACCAATTTATCCCGTGGATGCCAAACCATCAGAGAATGTTTTCAAGTCTGGATTTCCATATCGGGATTCAGCTCCACACTTTTTCTCTTCATTTCACGCTCCATAAGACCAACCTAAAATAATACTCCCAACAATGGCTATTGCTGAGATGATGATTTCACATTGAACTCTGGACAAGGGTAGAAAAGCCCTTTCTCTATCAGCATCCTCCAAAGACCTAAGGTAAAATATAAATACAGAATTGAACAGCAATGATTTACTGTACACCTTATCATCTAATATCTGATGACAGCAGCATAAGAAACTTTACTTGCTTTCTAAAGAAACAGGTGATAAGGAAAAAAAATCTCAGAAACTAATTTTTCTGCAGCATGTGACCTAGCGATCTCTCCTCAACTGTGTCTATTGCTGCATTTTTTCCCTACCCTCCACCTATTTTACGTAGAGCTCTTTGCGATTTTCTAAATTTTATATGCAAAAGTTAAATCCCAAATATGTTCCTATGGGGGTGGTGGGAGTTGCATCTAGCCTCATAGGAAAACATACCAGCCATCTTGCGAGCATGTGGGACATACCAAGAACCTCCTGTAATGAGTCAATAACTCAGGATTACCCGCCTTGAGGTCTCCAGTAGAATTGTTTCTTGGAACGCTGTGAGGACTTGATCCACACATGAAGTCTCAGAAGTGCTCGGTTTCCATTACGTCATAAAGTAAATGGGTATGGTGATGTTGAATTTTTTACACAACTTTTTTATGTTTTATAGTGACCTGAAGGAGGACGCTTGACTGGAAGCAGAGTCTGGAGCTAGTGATTTGGACACATTCTAGCAGTTTGACTGCATCTTTGGGTTCCTACCCAGACAAGCTTTAGAGATTGCAGAGGACAACAGGCTGCTTGCAAGGGTGGACATTTCACAGAAGTACCAAGTCTGGAAGCTGAAAGTGTCTTCACAGCAGTTGTGAATTCCAAGGGGTTTGTAAATAGAAGTTTTTACCTTTTAAGCATTAAAGCCTTATCCTAAGTTGGGGTCTTTCAGCTGTATTAGACTCCCAGATGGGGTTACAGTAGCAAATCTTTCCCTTCTCCATTCCAGCCCACTGGAATGGAGAAGTGAGCTTTGCCCCCCCCCTCCCATTCCTCCATAGTGACTCCAAGCCAAGCCATCAGCCCTGCTCGCCCACCTCTTGCTTCCCTGCCCCTCTCCCCTCCCCCAGCACCAAGCCTCAGGGCTCCAGGCCTCTGCTTTTGGCTTTATCAAATGCCTCTTGCTGCTATTTTGGGTCATTTCTTCTATTTCTGTCATACTAAAATATTAATTTTTTATTTTAAAATAGTCTATTAGCAATAGTTATATGACGAACAAGCAGGAAGGTGTTTGGATCACAGGAATTTAGTTCTGTGGTGTCAATTTTTATAATTAAAAGATCAGAGAAAGATCACTTTAAAGTTCCTTATTCCAGTTCTTCCTCAAAAACTTCTTCTGTTCCTTCTCATATGATTCTTTTCTTCTTCTGCCACCTGAATGTGCTGATTCTCTGATCCTGGTTGTTTCTTTTCCTAATAGGACTTTTCTCTTATGTCAGTATGGCACAGTGCTGTTTAAAGAGGCCTTGCAGTTGGGCAGACATGGATTTGAATCTTGGCTCTGCTAGCTCTGCCTGGTCATAGCTTCACCCCTCAATTTACTCAACAGGAATAGCCAACATTTCCTGGCCTCGGGACAGGCACTTCACTTATACTAACTTGTTTAAGCCTCACTACAACCCAGTGAGGTGAGCTACATTGTCCCCTTTTGTATGTATGCACGTAGGAGGCATGGAGCAATTACATTTCCTAGCCAGGACAGCACAGTCACTCACCGTCTCCTTATTCTAGTTGTATGATTTCAGGGTCTGCCCCATAGAGCACTGTGCTATATTGCTGCTTTTAGGAAGGGAAAAATAAAATAATCTCTTAAAAATGGAAGGCACACACGTATGTAGAAGCTCTCTTAATTAGAGCTCATTGGGAGTGGGGCAGATGGCTGGTTCACTACTGTCATTATCATATTCTCCTAACAAGTATTATTCTGAGCTTCAGTGTTACAAGTCTAAAAAAATGGTCAATAGTGCCTCGGGTCCGGTGATAGTACAGTGGGTAGGGCACTGGCCTTCCACATGGCATCAGAGAAATGCCTGGATCCCTAACTGGGGTTCAAGGCCCACCAGGAGTGATCCCTGAGCTCAGAGCCAGGAGTAATCCTTGAGCACAGAGTCAGAAGTAAACCTTGAGCACAGAATCAGAGTAAATCTTGAGCACAGCCAAGTGTAGCCCAAAAAAGTGAAAACAAAACAAAATGAAAGATTGATTGTACTGTGCACAAATACTCTCTTCCATTCAGTAAGTTATCAATTAGCACCTGAGTTTCTGTTACTGTGCAGAAACTTTGATGCATGGTTTGGTTTGCTGCTACCCCATTTGGTTATTTCTGTTTTTGTTGCTTTTGCCACCCCTGGTCACCTCATTGAAAATTCCTCTCTTGCGGTCAATTTCCTGGAGAGTTCTGCGATGTTTTCTTCAATGTATTTTTATTGATTCTGGTTGAGAGGGAGGGTTGTTAGGGGTCCTTGAGAAAGAGAAATAGGTACACTGGTGATGGGGTGGTGTTGGAATTGTGTGCATTAGAAACCACTATGGACCCTATTGTAAACCACAGAATCCCAATTAAAAAGAAAACACCTGCATCGACTACTGACCCTTAAGAGATCTGAAGAAAGCTGCAGAGTACTGTCCTTCGTAAGACATTATCACTGTCTTTTTGCCATTTGCTCACTAACCACCTTCTCCACCCATCTTACTCTCATCATCCAGCTCTCCTCCTGCTTCAGCCAACTGTGCCTTTTGTTCCTTTTCCCTTCACCAATCCAACCCAGGTCTTTGCTTCTCAGATCCAGGCATTTCTCTTGATCTCCTCACTGGCCTTCCGTGCTCCTGTCTCTCTGGAAAAAGTTTGACTTACATTTTCCTGACACTTATTAAAGGTGCTACTTTGGACTGTTTATCAGGACCCAAAACTCTCCTTAAGCTTTGCATCTGCCTTGGGATGCCCTTTCTGAACTAATGTCCAAGCTAAGAGCAAGTTTTAATGCCAGCTCTTACTACACCTTTCCAGGCACTCTGGAGCCTGCTCAGTGTGTGCTCACTGTGCGTGAGCATGTGTGTGTTGGATGAGAGTACTGTGTGTATGGTCTTCTCCATCTCCAACTTTTATAAGATTTTGCCCAAGCTTGATACTCAATATTGTTTAATAAATGCAAATTCACAAATGGAAAAAACAAAGAAGTCTGGAAGTTTAATTGGCACAGTCCGCAATCAGTTCCTAATAATCAGTATTGCATAGTAGCTAATGTAGTAAAGACAATTCTCTGAGCTCACACCATCTTCTTATCATTTATAAGTTGTTACCCCAAACAAGCATCTTAGCTGCTTAGTTGCCTCAATTTTCTCAGCAGAGGAATTAAGAGTACTTATTCGTAGAATGGTCATGAGATGTAGCGAATTAATACTTATCAGATGTTTGAAAAGACACAACACATTGTAGCCCCCAAGACATTAGCCATTATTGTTGTCATTGGAAATAGCAGAATCTGAATAAGAATCAGGGACTTTCACCGGTTGATCCACCTCACATTGCTCCTGTTGGTTTCGTGAGTGATCTTGATTTTTTTTTTGTTTTTCCTGTATAGTTCCCAGAGCACAACAGAAATTATTACTAGGCACAAAACCATAGTGCAACCCCTGAACAGAGCAGGGGACAAGATCTTCACTGATCTTGATTTAACAACCTGACTCCATGCAAAAGAATACATGTGCATGCACATACAAAGCATATTAAAGTCAATAGGAAAATAGCTATTTTTCCATTTAAGGAAGTCTAGAACTGTAATATAGGTACATAGTCTTACCCAGAAGCAATTCAGAGACCAGAGACATAGCTCAGAGGAACACTAGAAGTTCAATACATCAAAGAAATAAAAGAAGTGATTCTGGAACCAGGAAGACCTGGATTTACATCCCAATCATCTCACTTGTTAGCTTTGGAATATTGAGTAAATTCCTTAATCCCCAACCCCGTTTGAGCCTATGCTACTCTTCTTCATTGGCAGGGAACATCCACAAACCGGTCTATAGAAGGCCTTTAGCATTAGTATGTATCTTTAGGCTAAACACCGTTCCATGGAAATTCCAATTTATTCAAAGGCTTCTGAGGGTTCATCTCAATGGAGAGTTAAGTTTAATGTGAGTTTGTTTGTCAGTCTCAGAGGGCTGGAATTCCCCAGGGGATTAAGCGATTCTGAGGTTGAAGGTGGGAAGTCCCCAAGAGCCAAATTGCCAAGACACAGCTTGTGAGGTCCCCCCATTGGCTGTTGTAGGTATATTTCCTTTTCCTCCCTCAAGATCCTTCTATTTGCCTACTATATGGTCGTAATGAAAGTGTGTCTTCATTAAGATGCCATCCCAAAGAAGAAACAAGAGTCTAGTTTTGATTTAGAAATTGGTTGGTTTTAGAAATTGACCTTTGGCTCAGTTGGTTTAGAAAGTGACCTTTTCAGACCATGTCACCTAGAGGCATTTCCTGGTGAAGGGAACAAATTCCATCCATCCATTTTTGTCTGCCTCTAAAGTCCTCACCAGGGCACTGAGAAGACAAGTGATTAGTACTTTCCCCTGGATGAGGAGTTGATGGTGAATTAGTTTATCCAGAGACCCTGGTGCCCCTGTGTTTGTGTCCTATCACTTCCATTAACATTCCCAAACTCTACTGTGTGTGTACACAGCATGTACTATATATGTAAAATCATGTCTAGATATTACTATGCTACTTTTCTATATATAAATTCTTTATTTACTTGTGTTTTAGAGAATATATATTTATTTTTTATTTTTAAAAGAAAAGCACTTCGTTTATTTGGGTGGGGGTGATGTTTAGGCCTTACCCAGGTACTCAGGGCTTTCTCCTGGTTCTGAGCCACACTGGGTGGTTCTCAGGACGTACTCCTGGCTCTGTGCTCAGGAATCTCTCTCCTGTCTGGGTCAGGGGACTATATTGGGATGCCAGGGATTAACCCAGGTGGATTGAATACAAGGTAAGCACCCTACCTGCTGCGCCATATCTCTGACCCAAGATTCCTATTTGAAAATCTTCTAAAATAGAGTGAAGCCATAATATTAACCCTCTGCCCACTCCACCCTTGACCAAAACACCTGCCCTTGAAATCCACGGATAACCCTGTTTGAGCATTTCAATAAACCAATGTGATCAGGATCCTTGGTACACAGTTCTCCTGGTAAAGTAGAGGAAGCTGCTAAAATTACTGTATATCTATAGCAAAATGAACTATTTAAAACCTTCATAAAATTCAGATTTTTTAAAGTAATAAATACAAATTGTGGTACCTTAAGGGAGTATATAATATGGTGTTATGTTGTGACATAAAGCAGCATTGGATTCAAAATCGAAGTTTAGTAACATTCAACAGCATTCAACCAATGTCTACCATTTTCAGCATGAAGATTGATGCACTTTCTTTCCAGGTAGAACTTCTTTCCTGAGAGAAATTATTAAAGGATATAGATTTAGAATACCTCCTTTTTGTGTGACTATATCTTCAAGCAGCACAGTGGGTGCTGTGAGAGTTTTCCTGGTTCTCTGACACCAATCTTCTTACCTGCTCTGAGCCAAAATAGAGGTTGACAAACTGAAACAATATGACTAAATTGGTCAGTAGGTGGCACTCTTTGACCAGTTGTTGACCATCAGCCTAGCTCAGAGGAACCTGCCCAAGTTCTTTGGGGTCTGATTTTCCAAAGTGAAAGAATTTTGACCAGAAGTCTCATAGTATCTCCGAGTATGAAGTTGTTCTGAAATACTATCTACATTAATGTCTTAAAAGGAAAGAGAAAAGGCATTGCCCATGATATTTTAACATCAGCACAGAGTGTATCACCAAGCATTCAAATCACAAAGTCAACACCAAAAAACAAGAGATCCAAACTTTAGCTAGCTAAGCTTAAAAATGTGAGTGTCAGGGCTGGAGTGATAGTAAAGGGCCCTCGCTTTGATGTGTAAGTGACATGGGTTCCATACCAGGCATCCTATATAGTCCCCAGAGCACAACAGAAATGATTACTAGGCACAAAACCATAGTGTAACCTGAGCAGAGCAGGGTGTGGCCCCAAATAGACAAATGAACAAAATGACTGTCAAGATGGCATGCTGGGAGCAATGAGAGTGGAGTGAAGGGAGGAAACCTAGTGGAGGGAAAGATGGCACTAGTGGTGGGATTAGAGCTGGAGTATGTCTTAAACTCAATTATGTGCTTTAATACAATTTTAAAAATATGTATCATCTGAAACCATGATCAGAATGAAAAATTTAAAAAATTTTTCATAAATCATTTTCCTTTATGAAGTATTACACTATATCTCTACTTCTCTCCCAATGTCACTGTCATTCTATCACTCCCAGAAAAATATTTCTACCCTTTTCTGGATTGGAAAGAGAAGATAGTGAGTTACCTTATTATGCCCAGCATTATCCTTCACCATGGAACATTGGTCTCCGCCTTTACATTTCACTTCTTTCTCTCTCTGATCAGCTCAGTTCCATAATCAGAATGCAAAGGTGGGAGAGGTAATAGAGCACAAAACCCCCTGCCTTGCTCAGGGCTGACCTGGGTTCAATCTAGAGCGTCACACATAGTTTTTCAAGCTCTGCCAGGAATGCAGTAGTGAACCCTGAGCCTTGTGCATTATGAGGTGTGGTCCAAAAGAAAGCAAAAAAATATGAAGTGCTAACTTAAAACTTAACCTAAAAATTCTGATTTAATTAGAGATATAACTTCCAGCAACATCTCCCTGGTGATTTGATGCGCAACCACATTTGGAGCCACTGTTTTACAGGCATTTACAATTTAGTTCATGTACAGGAAACATTCATCTTTTTAAAATAACAATTAAGGAAGACACAAAATTCTTACAAAATAGTAATAGTCAAATAAAATCTATAAGTACGTAAAAGAAGCAGATTACTGTGTAGGATTTTTCATGCTTTTATGATACCTGTTTTATCAGATATTCTAAATTATTTTTAAATGTTGTGAGTTTCTATAACTATGTAAAAAAGAAGCAGATTACTGTGTAGGATTTTTCATGCTTTTTATGATACCTGTTTTATCAGATATTCTAAATTATTTTTAAATTTTGTGAGTTTTTAGAATTCAGCCAGCATTATTTAAGCACTAGTATAAGAAGCATTTCCATATTTCTGAGTTTATCTATTGTTCATTTTGCCTGCAACCTAAAAAACATCAAACCATTAAGAGTAAATGAAACAATACATGTCAGAAAGCATTTTGTACACTGTAAACTACCAAGCAGATGGAAGTGATTATCAACAACCCCCTTCAGCCTCTCTCAGGGCAACAAAATCATTTTTCATATGATTGATGATAAGTAATATTAAAGTGGTACTTTTACATGGTGAAATCTCTGTTAAAATGTGCTTAGAGAAACCTGAACATGTTTATTAGGTGACAAAATTATCCAAAAAAGAAAGGAGCCCTTCAAACTACAGAAACTAAATGTGACAGATAGTAAGAGTGTAATGATTCTGACAGATGAGAACGTTAGTACATTGACATTGTAATGACCCAGCTGATGAAAAAGGGAGGCCTCTGAGATAGGACGGTGCTCCTGCTTCAAAGGTGGGACCAAGCGAGGGAGGGATTTATCATTCCAAAGCAACCACTTGTCTACAAGACTCTGATAAGCAGAGCGCAAGTAAAACAAGAACAGACAAAACCACATCTAATCTAGTCACCAGGTGGTCCCTATAATACAACTGAAATATGGCATAAGTTTATGTCTTAAATTGGATCAATCTAAGGTGCTTTCTGGACTTCATGCCCAGAGGTATTCTTCATTGAGGGCTTTCAGAAACCCTTGCTTCAGGCCTGCTGGGAATCTTCCTTTAAGCACTTGCCTTTCATCCTTTGCTCTTCTGTCAATTGAATTGTACTCTTATATTGTTGTAATGTGGACTTCCTGCCAATAAAATCCTATTTAATTATATGTAATTGGTTTAAATTGTACATTGAAACCTGTGCACTTAAAAGGTGGAAGTTAGCACTAATTTTTGCTTATGGGATCACTTCTGGTGTGATTTGGGGGCTACAGCTGGCTCAGTGCTCGTAATTGACTTCTAGCAGTGCTCAGGGGACCATGTAGTGCCAAGGATCAAAGCCAGGCCTTCTACATGCACAGTCTGCACCTCAGCCCATTAAGATCTCTCTGTTCCCAGAAGTTAGCACTCACTATATCACTGTCTTCCTGTTCATCATCGATTTGCTCAAAGCGGCACCAGTAACATCTCCATATGTCCTGTCTCATGCTAGTAGAGCCCAAAGGCATCTGCTTGCTCCAGGAACATAAAAAGCCTCAAACCATTCCATCAGGTCATGATGAAATAACCTTAGCACTAGAGGTTTGAATGTCAGTATTAACGCTGAGGAATATCAAAATAAAGCATCTCAACTGCTTAAAAATGGAAAGGATAAAGGAGTATTTCCCTGCTTTAAAATGCAGACCTTATACCTTTGAGGTCAGAGAGATGGTTCAGAGGGTACTTGTATAGTACAGAGGACCCAAATGTAATGGCCCAAATTTTAAGTTTCTAATTAACTTCACTATATGGGAATCAGTTTCAGGAATGGTCACTGTGAAAACAATAATCCGTTAGAACATATTGGATGCAAAGAGAATTTAGATGTTCATACAGATACAAAAACACAAACAATAAAAAAGTAAGGAAAAAAAAATTTTATTTATAACAAAGTGCTAGGAAATTAAGAAGAAATAATAGATTTTTTTTTAAATCACAAATATGTAATCTCCCTAAATGATATTAGATTCAGAAAGGAATTTTCAGTTGATACTAAAACTATGAAGTAGAATTTTGCTGACCAATAAGATCTCAAATGATTTTGATGTATAAATTTAAAAAGGAAATAAGGGGGCTATTTGGTACTGCCTCACACACCTGCCTTGCAAGTGGCTCACCCCAGTTCAATCCCCGGCACCACCTATGGTCCCTGAACACAGAGACAAAAGCAAGCCCTAACACCACCACCTGTGCCCACACAAAAATACAAAGTCGACAACAACAAAAAAGAGGTAATGAATTTCTAAGAATAGAGAAATCTGAGAAAACTTCTTTCCCCCAAATGGTCAAAGTGACATCTGACATCACATGTCTCTTGGTGTGATGTGGTAAAGACGATTCTTAGATAGTGGTTCTGCCAGAAGTGTACAACCTGAATCAAATCATAAAGAAGCCGGCAAGCTCAAAATGAGAGGCTTTCTACAAAACCAGTGGCCTAGTCTTGTGAACTTTAACTGCCCCTATATTTCTTTCCACGCACTATTTAGTTTATCTTACATTTATATATTGAAGTAATATAGCATTTCTCTTGTTTTTAGGTTAGTAAAAAGGTATCATGCTGCATATAGTCTCTGGAACTTGCATTTTCACACAGCGTATTAACAGTCTTCATCCATGTAGCTGTAAGTAGTAGATTTGTTCATTTTTATCGCTGCATCATATTCTGTTATGTGAATGTCTTTCTACCTGCAATGCCCTTTGATTTCTTTTTGTTATGTTAGCTGTGGTGGAAATTTAATTTATTTCTTTTTCCTTTTCTCTTTCTCTTTCTCTTCCTTTCTTTCTTTTTTTCTTTCTTTCTCTCTCTCATTCCTTCCTTCCTTCCTTCCCTCCTTCCTTCCTTCCTTCCTTCCTTCCTTCCTTCCTTCCTTCCTTCCTTCCTTCCTTCCTTCCTTCCTTCCTTCCTTCCTTCCTTCCTTCCTTCCTTCCTTCCTTCCTTCCTTCCTTCCTTCCTTCCTTCTTTCTCTTTTGGTTTATTTGTTTTTTGGGTCACACCTGTCTGTGTTCAGGATTACTCCTGGCCTTGTGCTCAGGATTACTCCTGGAGGGACTTTGGGGACCAAAGTGGTACTACAGATCAAATCAGATCAGCCACATGCAAAACAAGCTCCCTACCTACTGCCCTATCTCTCTGAGTCTTTTATGTTTCTTTTGTTTATTTACTTTAGACGCCATACTTTACAGTTTTACAATACTGGCAATACTATGCATTCATGCAAACATTATCTCTGTCCTTGTCTCAGAATTCCCTCCTCTCCCTCCCCCATATACACTCTCTCTTTCCATCCTACTTCCCCATCTCACTGTCCTGATAAGCTCTGTTCTGTAGACCAAATCTTAGATAGTGTTGCTTTGGGCAATTTATTATCCCCATACTATCGGGTTTTTTTTATATTACACATATGAGAGAGCTCATTCCATATCTGTTACCCTCCTTCTGGCTGGCTTCACTCAGCAAAAAAACATCCAGTGATATCCAGGTAGTAGCAATTGCTAAAAAAGACAAAATAATTTTGTCTTTTCTTGTAGCCAAGTAGGATTCCATTGTGTATATGTACCATATTTCTTTATCTAGTCATCTGCTTCTGGTGGGAATGTTGACTGGTTCAGCCTTTCTGGAAATGGACAAATTGGACACTTTTCAAAACACCAATAACTGACCTTCCATTTGACCCAGAAATCCCATATCTGGACATCTAGCCCAAGGGCCCAAGAAACTACCCAGAAAGGACATTTGCACTCCTATGTGCATGCAATACTATCCATAATAGAAAAAATCTGGGAAACAACTCAAACGTCTAAGAATAAATCAAGAAACTATGAACCATTTTTTTGTTTTTGTTTTGTTTTCTCCCCTCCCCTTGACTTTTTGGTTTCTTAACTGAGTTACTCTTGCCCTTGGATTTTTAGCTCAAGGGTCAGTTCACCAGGAGATGGCTCCAGACCTTAATAATGGTTCCTGATCCGATTAAATCTCTGGTTCATTATCACATACTACCTCATACAGTGCTTATTTATGCACAATCAAATTTTCCTGTTTGTATGCTGGAATTAACATGAATTTTTTGTATTCTTATCTTGGCTCAAATCCTTTTTACTAGTATATATTATAATGCTTCCTAAAAGTATATATATATAAATTATATATAATATACTAATAAATATAAATATTTAAGTATATATAAATATACATATATATACATATATATAATATGAGTAATTGTACTAATTCTTAGAAATGTTGAGGCCAGAGAGACAGAGATATAGTATAGTGGATAAGATGCTTGCCTTGGACGCAGCCAAACACTTGGGTGTGACCCCAATTCTCTCCCCAGAAACAAACAAATCAGAAACATCGCTCAAATGAAAATAGATCAATACTGAAATGATAATGAAAATCAATGGAGAATGCTGGAAGGGTATCCCCTAACCTCTTACCCCATATATTTCTAGAATAAAACTTTAGCTTCATCATCTCTTTCTAACTTTCCCTGTGGAAAGGAGGAAAGTGATTTTACTATCAGTTATTTAATAGGGAGAAGAAAGTGAATGTCTGTTAGATAACACTAGGTTCCCCAACAAAATCCAGGAGCAGGATATAGGGATCCCCTTCTGCCCCAGGGGATCAGCAGCCAGCGGATAGAGAAAGAGGCAAGAATTCAGCAGTTTCCAAAGGTTTTATTCTTTACTTGTTCTGGTATACAATTCAGCATTTGGAAAACCCCATACTTTAGGGTTCCTAGGTGGGCCCCACCACATGTAAGTTTAGAATCCTTGGTTAAGATGGCTGCTACCACATGCTTAGGCCCAACAGGGAAGAGAGAATGGAGAGGGAGGAGAGAGGAGACAGAGAGCGAAGAGGAAACAAAATGGCCAAAAAAGTCCTTTCTCTTTTCTCCTAGCTTATTTTTTAGGCTAGAAGCCCACCAAAAACTTCCAGCCCAGCCCATTGTGGGCTGGGCTATCTATAGAGGAAGCCAGGTAAGTGACCATAATGAAATACAGATCTTCAGATGGCCCCTTTGGCTCAAGCTTCACAATACCAGAGCTGACTCCCCTGAGATACAATCTCCCTAGCAGAGCTGGAAGGGGCTGCATCTCTGAACCAGAAAGCAGTTCAGAATGTAATTTATAGAGAATGACATTAATACTTCTTACCATGAATATATAGCCCACTGATTCTGACTCTAGATTCCACTAATGTCCAAATCCGTCCGAATTAATTCACTTTGGCATTACCTTTAGAATTAGAGACACGTCAGTTTGCCCGGAGGTACACTGGCACTTCTCTTTGAACTAGGAGAACTGATTACATTATGGTTGATCCAACGTGGGCCAAGTACTCTTGGAATATTTATATGTGTGCCTGCATGGGGACCCATAAGAGTAGGAAGAGTATTGAACTGGAGCAAGCAAGATTCATAATAAGAATGAATTTAACCTACATGTTGTGGAACCCAGCTAGGAACCTAATGAATGCCGTATAAAATTATGAAATTAATTCAATTCTGCCCAAGCTCCCATTGTGTCTGCTCTGGAGATTCCCTAAAAGACAGGGAGTAGCTCTTCACATAAGCTAAATGTAGCCAGAGTCTAGAGCTCAGTAGGGGCGTTTTCGCCCAACAAACATCCTAATTTGTTATCCTTCTTCCTCCCTTTCCTCCTCCTCTTTATCTTTCTCTCTCTCCAGCCCACCTGTCAGCCCTACCTACCAACCAGGATTGAAACATGCTCTACCCTCTGTGTGGTATCCCGCGTGGGGGGGTAAAGGTATGACTGGTGGGTGGTCGCTCTAGCTTGGGCTGAGAGTATGGAACCCTTTCAGTTCTTGAACCAGTTTTCCCATCATTTTATCAGTGATAAAGTTCATACATTGATCTTCATCTGTCAGTTTTCCCTGTTTCATTTTTAATAGGTGGAAGAATTAATACAGCAGGTGGGAAATAAAGGAAATGTATTGATGTCCTAAAAAACTACAACCATAAAGTAAGTTAGAAGAAAACACTAGAATTTCCATATCCAAATAAGGTGCACCTTCATGCCTGTCCACTAAGAAAGGTATGTTCATACTTCATTATTCTCCATTAAATGCTTTAAAATATTTTGGGTATATTTATAGAACCTGTAGACATTTTATTTACCTCAAAACTCATCTTACAAAAGCAGGAAAGAAAAAGTGTCATTGTACCAACGACTATTGAGAAACACTGCATTTTGAATCCACGCAGGGAAAAGAAATTAAAAATTAATTTAAAAAATAAATGAGATCTGTGTCTCTTAATTTGAAAAGCTACTAAAAAATGCTTGGATAACAGCCCCATTTTCTAAATAGCATATGGCACCCAAATCCCACTCTAAAAACTAACACTCATTCGCCACATTAACCCGGGCATGTCTACTTAAGTCACTTTATAATGATGCTGATAGCATAGAATGTTAGCTTTTTCCAAAGTGAGGAGGGATGCAGAGATATGGGCCATGCCACTTATTTTCTGTATCATCTTTCAACCTCAGTAAAAATCAAATTAATAGTCACACCATCCACAGATACCTCTCTCTGGAGTATTTTGGAAACCAGAAGAGATGAAACAGGTGAAAAATCTCTCTGTCAATTTTGAGGGAAATACAGATTTCAGTTGATTTATGATAGTCATTATTCTAATTAATATTCTCCCCTGATACTTTTGAACTTTTACCCATCTTTTCACACATAAGCTTGGCAGCAGATTTGGATTCTGAAATGTGTCTAAAGAGACTGAGGTCAACCTGAACACACATTTCAGGGTTCAAATAGATCGCTAAGGAAACACAAGCAACCCAACCACTAGTCAACGACGCAGTAAGCAGCATTTTTCATAATCACTTGATTTGTTTTGCTCCATTTTCTGTAAGTCACTGGATTTTGCTCTGGGTTTTGAATGACTTGTTTTACAAATCTAACTACAAAGTTGTAGTCATTATTTTCTCCTACCTTGCTTAAATAAAACAAAATGATGCACCTTACACCTTAAGAGAAATTCTATGCCTAAAATAGTTAACAGTTATTGAAGATTTATGATTTGATAGATAAATAAAAAGAAAATTTCATTAATTATCAACACAGTTATTAAAACTATTTTTATTGGTTTTGGGTCACACCTAACTGTGCACAGGGACTTTACTCCTGGCTCTGCACTCAGGGGTCATTCCTGGTGGTGCTGGTGACCATATCTGGTAATAAGGATCAAGCACAGGTCAGAGACTTACCAGACAGCTACCTTACCTGAAATACTACCTCTCTGATACCGGGTACTGTTCTTGTACTGATTTTATAGATGAGACTATGGAATTACTGATATATTAAATAAGCTCATCAAGTCTCCAAAGTGATAACTAACTTATTCGTAAAGTGGATTAAGAAAATTGGTGAGACTAAAAAATGAATATTCTTCTGATCTTTCAAATGTATCATGACTGAATTTTCTAAAAAAGAAAATCCAATAGTTTTTTCCCTTTGTCAAGGCATCGAAAATAAGATGGGCTGGACATGTAATGCGATTTGGAGACAACCGCTGGACTAGAGCCATTACTGACTGGATCCCAAGGGATGTCAAAAGATCCCGTGGCCACCCACCTACAAGATGGTCAGACTTCCTTGTCAAGACCCTGAAGGAACGGTTTGAGGCTCTTCATATTCCTGAATCAACCAGATGCCATTGGGCTACATTGGCACGTGATAGGGTCCAATGGAAATGTTCCTGGCGCCCGCTTGAGCAAATCTATGAATAACAGGATTCAAGTGATCAAGTGATTTTACTTTTGAGGCTTACTTAGGACTTATTCTGGGGATGTTTATTTCTTATTAGTGATTGATAAGTTGTCCTTGGGAACCACCTTAAAGACAAAAGGGCCCCTGGTGTGAGAGTTCCTTTGAGAAGTGTGCAAGGGGTTAACACTTAGATATGCAATAAAGAGCCCTATAAAGGTTAAAAGAAAACACATAGTGCATCTTAAAAAATTTTTAGATGGAATTTAAGAACCTACTAGGATTTTTACTAAATCCATATCACTCAATATTCCCTCTATTTTTCCTTCTGGTCACTTTTACTCTCTGATATCCATTTGTTTTCTCAAACAAACAAACAAACATGTGATTCTACAGATCACTTCCTGAATAACAACACAGGATGAATCTTCATACTTCCCTAATCCTCATCCCTACGGAGCCAAAGTCCTCTTCACTTTCACTTTCCAGGAGAGCTGTGCCAAAAGTAACTTCTCTATTATATTCTCATCAATCCCATGTTTTTATTTTATTTTCCAACTATAAAGGGATCTTATTCAAATGCGAATCCTGAAAAAAATGTATGGAATCTGGGAGTTATGCATGAACTTTAAGTGTCTAAGAGTATCTAGCACTTAGAGGTGCTAATGTTGATAATAAATATTTTAGAAGACTAATGAGCATTCATTGCCAATGGGCTCCAGAATGGCTAGGAGCATTCAGGGCATTGTTTGTTGATCATGAATATTTAGTGGGCAATTAAATAATGCATAAACAAGCACCTCAAGAAAGGTTCAGGCACCCTGTTCATAGGTACATGCTTGAAGAAAGAAAGTATCATAAAATTTAATGTCTAGTGGCAACAGTCTATTCTGCACAGTCATGACACTTCTCCTTAGAAGTCAAACATGCAGACCCCACACAACCCTTTGCATCTCCTGAAAGTCGTCTGTGATAGATTGAACTACACACTAACACACACACACACACACAGAGAGAGAGAGACACACAACTTCCACTTCCTAATCCCTGAAAGGTATGATTGTTACTTTACATGCCAAAAGGATTTCAGCAGATGATTGACTAAGAATACTGAGGTGGGTCTGGCATAATCTTTGCGGATCCTGAAAGAGGGAGGCATGAGAAGTTGGGTTCATGGAAGAAGTCAATGGCATAATGGAAGCAGAGATGTGTGACGTTCTTCCGAAATGGAGGAAGGAAACCCAAACAAGACATATAGAAGACCACCAGAAAATGGCAAAGAAAGAAATGCCTCCAAAAAAAAAAAAAAAAAAGCTGTGTGGAAGCTGACTCCGGTCGGTTGAACCCAGTTTTAGATTTTTTGGCCTCCCAAGTGGTAATAGAATTAATTTATGCTGTTTTAACTGACTAAGATGTTGAGGACTTATATAGAAAAATAGGAAACTTCTCTGACTCTCACTTCCATGTTGATCTCCTCCTCATTCGGAAACTCCACAGAGGCAGTTTCCTAACCTAAGTGTAAGGCCCTTTGGGGAAAAAAACATTCCATTTATTAGCAGAGGCAAAGGGTGGGATGTCTAACCTGAAACAAGTTTTTTTTTCATTTTTTAATATTTTATTATACCACCGTGAGATATACAATTACAAAGATGTTTATATCTGGTTTCAGTCATACAGTGTTCTAGCACCCATCCCTCAACCAGTGCCCATTTCCCACCACCAATGTTCCCAATTCCCTTCCCCTCCCATAGCCTGCCTCTATGGCAGGTTCTTTATCTCTTTTCTCTCTTTCTAAGATAAGTTCTTAGTGAAAGGTTTAACTGATATTTATTGAGAGGAAGTAAATATTCCCTTTGAAATTCCATTACATCAAGATGAGGGAAGGAGAAATCCTTTTTATCTTCCAATTCCGTGTCATTAAAAGTAGAGTCTGTTGAACAGATTTTTTACATCAATGTTCTTAGCAGCATTCTTTCCAATAAAAGGTACAAATTACACAAAACTTGATCAGTGGATGAAGGTATAAAGAATATGTGGTATGTAAGTATATAGTAATATAAATGTTACTGAGCCTCAAAAAAGGGTGGGCATTGGGGCCAAATTGACAGCACAGCAGGGAGGGTATTTGCCTTACACACAGCCGACCCAGATTCAATCACTGACATTCCAATGGTCCCCTGAGCACCACCAGGAGTAATTCCTGAGTGCAGAGGCAGGACTAATCCTTGAGCATCACCAGGTGTGACCCAAGAAGCCAAAACTTTTTTTTAAATGGGCATTCTGACACATGAATAAATCTTAAAGACAATATCTAATTGAAATATGTCAGCCATAAAATGACCAATACTATATGGCTCCACTTACGGTTACATCTAGAGTGATCAAATTTACAGAGAAAGAAAGTAGAATATTGGTTACCAAGAGATAAGTGAAATGAGAGTCATTGTTTTAATAAGACCAGAGTTTCAATTTGGAATGTTGAAAAACACCCAGAGAGAAACAGTGATGATGACAGCACAGGGTAGTCAGAGATGGATGTAGCTGACGCCAGTTTAATCACTGGCACCACATACCAGGTATGATCTTTGAGCAATGCTGCAGTAGTGATCCCTAATGACAGAGCCAAAAATAAACCCTGAGCACAGATGAGAATTGTCAAACTGTCCCCCCAACACACATATGTATGTGTATATGTATACACACACACACACACACACACAAAATGTGTTTGAAAATCATGTGCTCCAGTTCCTTGAGATAGTTCTTTTTCTCTTTTGCATCACACCTGGCAATGCTCAGGGGGTTAGTCCTGGCTCTCTGGCTCTGCACTCAGGAATGACTCCTGGCGGTGCTTAGGGGACTATATGGGAAGTCGGGGATCAAACCTCAGTCTGCTGCATGCAAGGCAAACACCCTACCCTCCATGCTATTGCTCTGGCCCCCGTCTTGAGATATTTCTATTATATATATGTATCACTGTCTTCCCGTTCATCATCGATTTGCTCGAGCGGGCACCAGTAACATCTCCATATAACCTGTCTCAGGCAAGTAGAGCCCAAGGGCACCTGCTTGCTCCAGGAACATAAAGAGCCTCAAACCATTCCATCATATATATATATATATATATATACACATATATATTACATATATGTAATATATATGTATATATATAAAAATATACATATATATAAAATCATATTTATATGTGATTTTCATGCAGAAGGCCCATGAAGGCCCAAGTTTATTCCCAATTACTACTGGGAGCAAAACCCTAAACTCTGAGTTAGAAGTAGCCCTTAAGCACCCTTAAGCACCATTGAGTGTGACCAAAAAAATGTTTTTTTAAATAAATATATTTAATGTCACTTCATTTGATTTTCTAAAGCTCAGATTGTACATCATACATCCAATATATGCAAATCTCTGGAGTTCCAGTACTGCATACCCCCTGAGCACTGCAGTTTGAAACCAGGATGGCCCTCAAATATTGCATCTCACTGTTAAGCCCAATATGTGAGTGGCTTTAGACCCCGACAGTACCACTAGGGATGACCCTTATAAAAATAAATAACTTATGGTACCGGAGAAATAATACTGTGGGAAAGTCACTTGTCTTGCACTCAGACAACCTGGGTTTTTTCCACATTTGGTCCTGAGCACAACCAGGTGTCACAAAAAATGGTAATTTACTTCTCCCCACTCATTGCTGTGATCAATGTCGTACCCAGTACAAACATCTTCTGGTCTTGTGGTCCTCTGGTGGGGAGGTTCTTGGATGCTGCTAGTTCAGGACTTCAATGCTATTAAGCTTGTCCAAGAGATGAACTCAAAAGTAGAAATCAATCCATGCTTGGAAGGGCTGGAGCAATAAAACAAAGATCTCTCAAACTTCCCAGGGAAACGTCAGGGAGCCCAGATTTTAGAATTGCCTCTAAGGATTGAATGACCTAGACTGCAGCTGAACAGAGACAGAGGGGAAAGACATTTTATCCACTTATTTGCAGCAAGGTGTTGGATGTTTGCTCTCTGGAAGCTAGGACCACACTGGCAGCCAGGTGGGATCCAGATACCTTGATGTCCCATTTTACCTACCTCTGTCTGTCACTGGACAGGAAAGGCTCATTCTGCCCCAGTGCATGGCCCACTGGCAGGTGAACCCCATGAATGGGAGATCCCTGAGAAGCTAATCCCTGGGTTCTGACTTCTGAAACCAGCAGTTATGCGTGTTAAGAAGTTTATAAGGACCGTCCTGAGACCCACCTGGAATCTGCTGTGTAACCTTGAACAACATTCCTAAGCTGTGGGCCTGTTTTCTTGAATATATATATGGGTAGGCTCATAATGGACTCCATCACATAATAATGGTTTCAATCACATGCATTGTAAGGATATAGTGTTAAGACACACCACACTTAGATCAGTGTCTGGAAAGCATCTGACATTGACTATTATTATTGTTAAAACAGGAGTCTCATACAGACTGCAAAGCTGGCAGGCTGACAGCTTCAGCTCCTTGCCTGCTTTTTATAAGCCCCAGCAACCACAGTTTACACAGTAAGTGCCAAGGGGACATGGGCAAGATCCCAACAGCATTTGTTACAAAAGGCTTATGGATGAAAAAGATGATCTCAAGCCTTCCCATATTGCCAGGCTATAGTTCCAGAGGTATAACACTTAAATGCATCGCCTGGGGACAGAAGATTTAATTCAGTGGTAGAGTGCTTTTGTCTTGCATGTGTAAGGCCATGGGTTTAATTCCTGACATGACAATAAAATATAATAAAAATTAAATAAAAGACCTAGCAATAGTCCAGCAGATAGGGCATTCGCCTTGCGCACAGCAGACCCGGGTTCGATCCCTGGCATCCCATATGGTCCCCTGAGCACCGCCAGGAGTAATTCCTGAGTGCAGAGCCAGGAGTAAGCCCTGAGCATTGCTGGGTGTGACCCAAAAAGAAAAAAATAAGACCTAAACCTTTTTCATTCACAAAGGTAGAAACAGAGAGAGAGAGAGAGAGAGAGAGAGAGAGAGAGAGAGAATCTCCCAGTCATAACATTTACTTGTATCACTTGTCTTTCCGTTGATCATCAATTTGCTCCAGCAGGTACCAGTAACGACTCCATTCACTGGGAATGAGGTCCATTATTGTTACTGTTTTTGGCATATCGAATACACCATGGGTAGCTTGCCAGGCTCTGTCATGTTCATTTCCAGGGTTACTTTAAAATTACCACAACTATGACCAGAGAGGTAAGTGGCTAGTGTGCTGGTCTTGCACACACTCAACCTGGGTTTGCTCCCCAGCACCCCCTAGGGTTTGTCCGGGAGCCTCAGAGGAGTGATACCTGGCACTTTACATTGCCAGGTATGGTCCCCAAACCAAAGAAATAAAAATCCCACAGGTCACTGCCCAGTTTTCCCAACACCACTTGTTGAAGAGGCTTTCCTTACTCCATTTTGGACTCTGCACCTTTATCAAAGATTAAATGATCATGTGTTTGAGGTTGGGTGTCAGGATACTCAATTCTATTCCACAGTTCCACAGGTCTGTTTTTATTTCAATACCACGCTGTTTTAATTACTACTGCCTTGTAGTACAGTTTGAAGTTGGGAAAGGTGATGCCTCCCATCTTCTTTTTCCCGAGGATTGCTTTAGCTATCCTTGGGGGTTTATTGTTCCATACAAATTTTGGACCTGTGTCTAACACTATGCACAAAAATCAGATCAAAATGGATTAAACATCTTAATATCAGACTTGAATCCATAAAGTACATTGAAGAAAATATAGGAAAAACCCTCCATGACATTGAAGCTAAAGGCATCTTCAAGGGTGAAACATCACTAACAAAGCAACTAGAAGAAAAGATAAATATATGGGACTACATGAAACTAAAAAGCTTCTGTACCTCAAAAAGAAACAGTGACTAAGATACAAAGGCAGTCCACAAAATGGGAAAGAATATTCACCCAATACCCATCTGATAAGGGGTTAATATCCAGGATATATCAGGCACTGGTAGAACTTTACAAGAAGAAAACAAACAACCCCATCCAAAAATGGGGGAGAAAAAATGCACAGAAACTTCAACAAGGAAGAAATTGAATGGCCAAAAAACATATGAAAAAAAATGCTCATTATCACTAATCATCAGAGAGATGCAAATCAAAACAACAATGAGATATCATTTTACACCACAGAGACTGGCACATATTCAAAAGAGCAACAACAACAAGTGCTGGTGTGGATGTGGGGAAAAGGGGACACTCATCCATTGTTGGGGGTAATGCCGGGCTGGTACAGCCTTTCTGGAAAACAATATGGACATTCCTCCAAAGACTAGAAATTGAACTCCCATTTGACCCAGCCATACCACTCCTGGGAATATACTCTGGGAAGCCAAAAAATACGCAGCGGAAACACCATCCCTACTTTTATGCTCATAGCAGCATTATTCACAATAGCCAGAATCTGGAAACAACCAGAGTGCCCTAGAATCTACGACTGGATAAAGAAGCTTTGGTACATCTACACAATGGAATATTATGCAGCTGTTAGGAAAATGAAGTTATGAAATTTGCCTATAAATGGATGGACATGGAGAAATTAGCCAAAAGGGAGAGAGACAGATACAGAATGACTGCATTTATTTGCATGGCATAGATATATATGTGCATATGGTGATGCTAATATCCAAGGTCAAGTGAAACATGACCTTGTGTCAGGAGGTCTTTTTCAAGGGTGGAAATTGTCACAAACGTGTGGGAGTCAGAGGCTGGGTAGGACAGAGAATGGAACAGTGTGCTGACAATTGTCGAGGGTACTAGGTGCCAACCTAGAACTGAGCATTAAATACAGGCAAAAGGATACATATGACAACCCTTTAATGTATGTTCTGTAATCCATAGTCTGAGGGGAAGGAAGGGAGAGAGAGAGAAAGGGAAAGAAATGGGGAACCTGCCATGTAGGTGGGCTGGGGGGGGGGGGAACTGGGTAGTTGGTGGTGGGAGATGGGCACTGGTGGAGGGATGGGTGCTGGAAGATGCGCAAAAAAAAAAAATACTACAGGGTTTGGGGGAATTAACTGGGCAGGATAGAGCCCTGCTTGTTCAATCCTGGTACCACAAAGCTCATTTCTTACTCCCACAACCTAAGTAATGGTTAGTTACTTAGTGATGAGTAAGCTAATTTCGTACTCATCACAACCCTGGTAGTACCCAGTTTTGCTGGGTTCGAGCAGTGCTGCATCACTGGGCCCTAGATCGAGGTGATTAGGCCCATTCTCTGGGGCTGAGTATCAACAGGAGTTGTCCCGGCACAAAACAAACTTACCCTAAATTGGGTGACTTAAAACAACAAAGAGTATAGCTTTTAAAAAACAACTAAGGGGCCGGAGCGATAGCACAATGGATAGCATGTTTGCCTTGGGCGTGGCCAACCCGGGTTCGATCCCCTGGCATCTCATATGGTCCCTTAGCAACATCAGGAGTAATTCCTGAGCAAAAGAGCCAGGAAGTAACACCTGAGCATCGCCGGGTGTGACCCAAAAAAAAGCAAATAAATAAATAAATAAATAAATAAACAAATAAACAAACAAATAAATGAATAAATAAATTAAATAAAAACAACTAAAATGTTACAATTCTAGAGATCACAAGTTTGAATTAATGGTGTCAACAGGCCTTGCTTGCTCCGAATTCTCTAGAGAAGGATCATTCCTCCTCTCTTCCAGCTTCAGGAGACCCCAGGCATTCCTTGGCTTTTTGTGAGTTTAGAGTTGAGTGATAGATAACATAACTCATCTCTGCCTCCATCTTCACCAGGCCTTCTGTCTCTCTTATTTGAGCCTTCTGCTTTTCTGACATGGAAACCAGTCATTAGATTTAGGGACCACTGAAATCCAGTACGATGAATTCATTTTTGCTGAACACTTGTTTCCAAATAAGATCACACTCTTAGGTACCAGCACATGTGAATTGGGAAGGAGGAGGGCACAGGAATCACAGATACAGGTGGATTGCACGAGGTGGCTTATGTGAGGCGGAAGGAAAGAGAGATGGTCACTTTCTCCCCCAGCTGCCTCTGCCACCCAGAACCTGCTGGACAGGTTAAGGACTGATAAAGTCTGTGATGAACCCCTGTACAGCGTGCGGCCTGAGCCCCCACCAGCCCACAAGGTGGCCATCAAGCCATACCTGATGTCCACTTGATCTCTGGGCACGGGAAATGATCCTCACCACCCAAGATTTCTCTTGGGTTGGAATGTTCTGGAATCTTCTGCTGGGCCATTGAAGGTTGACCTCCCTCACCACCACCCCTACCTCGTCTGTCTGCCTACACCATTAGCATTCACAAATCCTACCTGGAGTAATGCCACAAGGTCAGTGCTATGACCTTGTCAAGGAGAGGGAAGGTCTAGATTTCAGGTCAGGGCCATAAGCACTTAGAAACCCAAGTACCCTCTTCATAAAGCAGGCAACAAACTATTCTTTTTTGTTTTGCTTTTTGGGTCACACCTGGTAATGCTCAGGGGGTTACTTTTGGCTCATGCACTCAGGAATGACTCCTGGCGGTGCCTCGGGGACCATATGGGATGCCGGGATCAAACCTGGGTTGGCTGCATGCAAGGCAAACACCCTGCCTGCTGGATTATCTCTCTGCCAACAAATTATTCCTTAAATTCAGCAAATTAAACTTTGATTATCAAGGCAGTTACAAAAAGTATATCTTGTCAGTGTGATTTCATATAAATTCAGTTGAATTTGGGAACTAAAAATAGGTCTTTTACAGGTAAAAGAATGGAGTCAAGAGAACAAGATAAGACCACTTGTATAGAGTGAGTATCACAAGGGGCTTTCTGGAGTCAAGATTCTGGCCATTTAAATTTTTTAAAAAAGGCATTGAACCAATTCAAAACAAACAATTATAAAACTGGCAGCTCTTGGTACAGAGATGGGCAGAAAGGCTGGGGTTGTCAAGGAGCCTGTGCTGGAGAGCCTGGAAAGCTGGTGAGTGCCCTCTGCCCCCTCCACCCTTCCGGAAATGACTGCAGTGCAAAGGCACGCACATTAAGCCCTTTGGGCTGCTCAAGGGAGGGTTGCACTTTTTTGGCCCTGTTTACAATGCCAAGGACCTTGCTCCAGTGTTGTCAAGGGGAAGTTATTGTCCTCCTGGAAACAGGTTTCCTAGGTGAACACCAGACAGAGCAATGGATCTGGAGCCGTCCTTGTCCCCTTGCTGCCTTGCCTGCCCTCTCCTTTCATATTCGCACTCCTTCATCACAATAATCACAGCTTTTAGGCGAGGCAGCACAAAAGACCCTGCTTCAGGGTGTCTGCATGAGGGAGGGGGTCCCTGGCCCTTTCCCACTCTGACATTAAAGGTGTCATTAAATCATGGGCACTCACATCCACTCCCCTTCAATCCACAAGGAAGTGAGAATGACTATCAGGAAGAAAATTCCTTCCTATTCGGTGCTTTAGTGTCATAATTGAAATAAATGAAAAGTACAAGAAACAACTCTAGTGAGGATCAAAGTAGATGCCACAAAGTGACAGGAAGCCATAAGTCAATTAACCTGTAGATTTGATCAATTAACTACAAACAGCTAAACCAAACTATTCTTTTAAAGCAAGTTCTTGATTGCTCATAGGGTTGTCAGAATTACCATTAAAATAATCCTCCCCATGTGGCTGGAAAGATAGTACAGTGTGTAGGGCACTTGCCTTGCTCCCAGCTGACCTGGGTTCAATACCTGGCATTCCAAGTGGTCCCTGAACACTGCTAGGAATAATTCCTGAGTGAAGAGCGAGGAGTAATCTTTGAGCATTGCTGGGTGTGGCCCCCCAAAATTCCTTTTTGTTTGTTTGGGTCATACTGGAAATGCTCAGAGATCACTCCTGGCTCTGTGAAATCCTCAGGAATAACTCCTGTCAGTGCTGGGATAATGGCGAGTGCAAGGCACATGGTTTACCTGTTGTGCTGTCGCTCTGGTCCCTAAGCAAAATATATTTTGCTCAAATTATAGTTTGAAGAGAAACGTCAATCCCATGTCTTTCCTGTGCAGACAGACACTTCAGGCATGGAAAACAGGGTGTCGGGATACTGTTCACTATTGGACCTTTTGCCTTTTGGTTCCTCAGCCTTCAGCTTTTGGCCCGCAGCTTTTGGCTTTTGGCTTTTTGGCCTTTTGCTCTTTGGCCTTTTGCTCCTTCTGGGTAGGACTCAGCTCGGGTGATATCCTCTCTCTTTGGTGGGAGACTTAGGCTCTTTTGTATGGTCTAAGTTCGGACCAGAGCTAGAGTTTGTCCATTATATTGGAGTACTGTGGAAGAGCTTTTGTACTATTAAAAGCCATTTTTGGGAACTGCACCGGACTCGTGAGTTTTCATCTTTCTCCCGCGCCCCTCGGAGGTAGAAGACAACCTCTGTCCTGACACTGTCGGGGACCCCAGCGACGTTCCCCCGACATCTGGCGCCCCTGGGTGGGCACAACGGACATCATCTGGCCTAATCATCATCGGACAGAGATCATCTGCGTCCGAACCGGAAGCTCAATGATTACTTCTGCCTCTGCACTCAGGAATTACCCCCGCTAATGCTCAGGGACACTATGGGATGCCGGAGGTTGAACCCAGGTTGACTGCTTGCAAGGTACACCCGGCAGAGCAGAAACCAGCTTCCCCGTTGGAACCCCCCTGCACCTACATGGACCACGAGAGCAACTTCCGACCCGAGTCCACCATCCCGATGGAGCCTCGGAGGAGCCCAGAGAAACCCCCCACACCTTGCTGGCAGCGATCTGTGTCACAATCCACACTCTGCAGCTGGTAAGATCTCCCCCCAGCATATTAATCCAGTCCCAGCCCACAGATTAATCCAGTCTCCAGCCCAGCTTGTCAGAAACCCAGCCTACAAAGGACCCGCCCCTGCAGAGACCCACCCTTCAGAGGAGAGTATGTCAAACCCAGGAATGCTTGAGCCTAAGACACAGGTACACCCGGCAGAGCAGAAACCAGCTTTCCCCGTTGCGTGGAAGCGCGCTGCCCACGTGATTTACCTCCAAACTACCACAAATATTCTATCCACCCCTCTGAGAGAGCCCCACAAAGTAATGAGAATATAGTGCCTGCATGGCAGAGCCTGGCAAGCTGTCCGATGCGTGTTCGATATGCCAAATCCAGTAACAAAAATGTTTATTTTCCTGACCCCAAAAGAGCCCTTAATACGGCAGCAGTAAGAAAGGCAAACAAGCAGTGCCTGATAAAATTTCAATGCTGTCCTAGGCTGCCAAAAACGAAGAAGGACTAAAATGACTGTCTGTACTTTCAATGCACGTACACTGGCAACGGAAGCATATATTGAGGGATCTGATGCTGCAAGCAAGAAAGATCAAGTACGACATCATTGGTCTGACTGAGACGAGGAGGCGCCAGTCGCATCATGCTCTATTTGACACTGGAGAAGAATTGTTCCTTGGAACATGTGATGAAAGAGGCGTCGGTGGCGTTGGTGTCCTTGTCAACACGAACATGGCTGTCAACACTGATTCATTTGAATGCCTAACAAACCGAATAGGACGATTACACTTGAGGAGATGTGGCCCACTGCCAGCAATTTCTATCTTCATTGTCTATGCACCAACATCCACATACAAAGAAGATGAAATTGAGAAATTCTACATGGAATTGGAGGAGTTCTATAAAAAAAGATCACACCTTCTACAAGATCATAGTCGGTGATTTTAATGCCAAGATAGGACCGAGAAGATCGGCTGAAGAACTCCAGATCTGGACCCATGGCCTAGAATGGAAACGAACAGGGTGAGAGACTATCTGAGTTCATCATGTCCACCAAGACTATTCATGGGAACTCACAGTTTCAGAAGGCTGAAGTGAAACGTTGGACATGGGGAATCTCCTGGCGGACAGTTCCACAATGAAATTGACCACATCATCTTCAATCGACGGTTTTGTCTGACCGATGTAGCTGTCATCCCCAAATTCCAGACAGGATCGGACCACCGCCTCCTTCGTGCAAAATTCTACTTCCCGCAACGGGAGAAAAAGGCTGCAAAGTTTAAGAAGAGAACTCCCAGAACAACCACCAACTGGGAACTCTTTGGTACCATTGCAGCAACATGGGAAGATACCATCATTGATGACATCGATGAAGAATACAACCGACTGGTTCAGCACCTCCATGATTGTGCGAAGAATGCCGAGAGAGAGAAAGACACAAAAGGACGCTTTGTCTTCAGAAACTCTTGAGCTCATTCGCCAACGTGGCAAGGCGCCGAGCCTCAGGAGACCAAATGCTAACGTCCAAGCTTGCTAAACAGTGCAGAGAAGCGATAAAAGCATACCTCAAAGACAGAAGAGCAGAAATACTGGAAGATGCAGCAGAAGCCGGGAAAAGTATTCGCACTCGCCCGCCTGTCCTTCGCCAACTATAAGACCAAGATGACTGCCCTCCGACGCCCTGATGGATCTATCACATCTTCCAGAAAGGCAATGGAGAAGATTATTCATGACTTCTACTCAAATCTCTTTGATAGCCACATCCACCTGCCCACATACCAAATTCCACAGGATGGATATGTCATTCCCAACGTTCTCCCTTCTGAAATCCGACATGCCATCTCATCGGGTAAAGAAGGGAACAGCACCAGGCCCAGACAAAAGTCAGACCCGAACATCTGAAGAATCTGCCGCCGGTACTCATCAATACACTAGCTCGGCTCTTCACACGCTACCTGTCCTAATGCAAGGTGCCCTCCCAATGGAAAACCAGCAGGACAGTTCTACTGTTCAAGAAGGGAGACATTCACGACATCGGCAACTATCGCCCCATCTGCCTGTTGTCCGTCATCTACAAGCTGTTTACACGAGTCATCCTGAACAGGATTAGCAGAACACTAGATGAAGGTCAACCATGCGAGCAAGCAGGTTTCCGGAAAGGATTCAGCACAATCGACCATATCCACACAGTAACCAAGCTCATTGAGGTTTGTAGGGAGTACAAGATGCCACTCTGTCTCACGTTCATTGATTTACAGAAAGCCTTTGATTCTGTGGAGACTGAAGCAGTCATCGAAGCCCTAGTCAAACAGGGTGTTCAAACCCAATACATCAAGATCCTTCGTGAGCTGTGATTACGGATTCACCACCAGGATCTCACCATTCTACAAAGAAGTGATCATTGATGTCAAAAGAGGGGGTTCGACAGGGTGATACCATCTCACCAAAACTCTTCAGTGCCACCCTCGAGAACATCATGAGACAATTAGAATGGGAAGGAATGGGAGTGAAGATAGATGGTCGGCAACTACACCACCTCCCGCTTCGCTGATGACATCGTTCTAATAACACCAAACATTAGCCAAGCGGCACAAATGCTGGCTGACTTTGACCGAGAATGTGGAAAGGTAGGTCTACAGCTGAATCTGAAGAAAACTATGTTCATGAGAAATGAACTAGTTCCAGAGGCCCCATTCTCTCTCAATGGAACAAACATCTCTGAATGCAGCAGTTATGTGTACCTAGGGTCGAGAAGTCAACATGATGAACGACCTAAAACCTGAGCTGCGCAGGAGGAAGAGAGCGGCATGGAATGCCTTCAAAGGCATCGAAGAAATAGCTAAAAGGACAAAGAACCTCCGGCTCCGGGCACATCTCTTTGACTCCACCGTTCTCCCTGCATTAACATACGCCTCAGAGACCTGGGCCCTACGAAAGCAGGATGAGAATGCTATTCGGGTCTCCCAGAGAGGAATCGAAAGAGCTATGCTTGGAATATCACGCCTCACTCAAGTGAGAGAAGGAATCCGGAGGTCTGACCTCCGTCGCTATTCCAGAATCAGGGACGCTGTCTCGTTTGCCAAGGCATCGAAAAATCAGATGGGCTGGACATGTAATGCGATTTGGAGACAACCGCTGTACTAGAGCCGTTACCGACTGGATCCCACGGGATGTCAAAAGATCACGTGGCCGCCCACCTACAAGATGGCCAGACTTCCCTTGTTAAGACCCTGAAGGAACGGTTTGAGGCTCTTCATATTCCTGAATCAACCAGATGCCATTGGGCTACATTGGCACGCGTGATAGGGTCCAATGGAAATGTTACTGGCGCCCCGCCGAGCAAATCGATGAATAACGGGATTCAAGTGATCAAGTGATCAAGTGATTGGACTAGAGCAAAGACCACATTATTGACTTAGCGTCTTCACAACCAGACCCTCAATGCCTTAGACTAGTCAAGAGGAACTTTTTAACATGTGTAGAGGTTTGTTTAATCCTGAAACATTGGAACCCATTTAGGCCTGCCCAGGTGGAATCTAAGCTTTAGAAACCACTGAGAATATGCTGGGTCTTTTGTCCTTCTCTAATGAACAATTAGTTTCCTCCCAACATAAGACACAGATGTAAGTGACACTGAGCAAGGGGTGTGAGTGGGTATGAGTGATCTTTCCAGCTGGAGAGAATACAGCTTGCCACTCACAAGGTCAAAGGGTTCAATCCTTAGCTCCCCACACCAGTAAGATCTCCAGAACCCTGCCAACAGTGTTTCCTGAGTGCAGAGCCTGGAGTAAGCCCTGAGCACAGCGAGCTGTGGCCAATATAAGAGAAGAAAAGTTGACATCTGCCCCAACCCCCACCACCCCAGTTATCTTCGCAACCTCTGACACCTCCATAATCTTGCTGAAGTTGAAGAAAATGCTTGGTGGCAAGGTATTGTGGAAGAAAGAGCAATGTAGTGAGCCTTAGGCAACAGGCTGGAATCTTGAGGTAGTTTTGCCACATTTTTGATGTTTGATGTTAAAGTGGCATCACAGTAGCAGTAGGAAGTACTATTTCTTCCACCAATGGGGGACTAAAGAAATCAAAAGTAGATTTCTAGGCTGTAAGAGTAATCAGGGGTCATCAGAATGATCAAGGAAGGAGTGTGTGTAAATGGGCTTAAAAGCTAGCACTATGGAGTACTATGCAGCTGTCAGAAAAAGCGAAATTATGAAATTTACCCGAAATGGATAGACATGGAGACTAGCATGCTGAGTGAAATTAGTCAGAAGGAAAAGGACAGATATAGAATGACTGCATTCATTAATAGGATATAAATAGATATCAGTGTTTTACTAAGTGTGGGAAAATGGTAATGGCAGATTAAAACTCACCATTGAATATACACAAAGAAACTTAAGTGATAAACTCTGGAATATCTGCGGGGCTAGCCACAATGTGTAAAAAGAAGAGGGAGAGAGATGCAGAGACAGAGAGAAAGAGAGAGAAAGAGGAAATGGAGTACTTGCTATTGAGGCATCCTGGGGGTGGGCGGGAGGGGTGGGGTACATTGGTGGTGGAAATGGGGCACTTAGTGGAGGGATGGGTGCTGGAATACTGTATTACCAAGAACCAATTATGAACACCTTTGTAATTGTATGTCTCATGGTGGTATAATAAAAAAATTTTTTAAAAGGTGCTATTGTATGGTGAAGGATGGAATAAAGGTTGTAAATTAATGCTTATTATTTTAATGATGCAACCTAAAATTTATGTCATTTCAAACACACCGAAGATGTTATAATGCCATATTAATCCAATTCCAAAGTGACAATATTTCTTTAACTCTTTCCACTGCCAAATAATCTTCCTTACAATATTAGGAGCATAATAAATTTGAACAGTGTTGATCTATGTTTTAGAAGGTCCTGGGTATTTTTAGGCATTTTTGGGGGTGTGGGGATCACACCTAGGGATGCTCAGGGTTACTCCTGGCTCTGTATTCAGGAATTTCTTCTCACTGTGCCTTTGGGGACCAAACAGGTGGGCAGGGATCAAACCTAAGAAGGAAGCATTCAAGGCAAAACCCTACCCATTGTATGCTTGCTCCAGCCCCAATCATGGGTGTTTTTTTAGGGACTGTACTAAATTTGTATATTGCTTTGGGAAAGATTGTCATTTTGACAGTTTTAATCCTTCTAATTCAGGAGATTTGTTTTCTTTCATTAATGACCTATTTTATATATTCTTTTGTGTAAATCTCCCATCTCTTTTATTAAGCTGATTTCTCAGGTGATTGATTTTCTGATGCATAATTGTGGAATGAGATAATTTTAAAAATTTTTCTCTTTTATTTCATTATTGGCCTGTGATAGTAATGGCTTCCTGTGCATTGATTTTGTAACCTGACACTTTAAGGTGCAATTCCATTATTTTTAGGAGCTTTGGGGAGTCTTTAGGATTTTCTACAGAGCATCATATCACATGCATATAAAGTGAGATTTTAACTTCCTTTTTTCCCTCTGATCTTATGCTCATAATATCTTTCTTGCTCATTTGCTAGGAAAGAACTTCCAGTACCTTATTAAATAGGTGTTGAGGGTGGGCTTACTCTTGTTTTGCGCCCTGATCTTGGAGGAAAGACTCTGTTTTTATAACTGAAGACAATGTTTGCTGTGGGTTTGTGGCAAATGGCAAATATATTGAGGAAAGTTCCTTCAACCTCCATTTTATTGGGTCTTGTCAAGTGCTTTTTCTGCATCTATTGATTTGCATAATTTTTCCTTGTGTTGATATGGTATATCATGTTGATTGACTTGCATTTGCATATATAAAATAATCATTGCATCCCAGAAATGAATCATACTTGGTCATGGTGTATCTTTTGATTGATTCTATTTGCTAATATTATATTGAGGATCTTTCATTTGTCTCATCAGAGATACTTACAGGTCTAGTTTTCCTTTTATGACTTCTTTTATACTTCTCTCTCGTCAGACCTCCACCCAGCAGACCAGCCTATCAGCGCCCCGGCTCATCAAGTTCCACCCTGCAGCAGTCTTTCTTAAATCCGGCTCAGGTATGCCGGTCCAGAGACTTGCAGACATGGGGCAGAGCTGCTACTGGCTCTCCTTGCGACCAGCCGCTCACGAGGCGCCGGGAGAGATGGTGGGTTCTAGCCCTGGCCTACCACCCCAGCAGAGCCTCACAACAAGCCAGACGACCCCCACTCCATGAGGGCCTCCATTTTCACATCGGACTTCTCTCTCGTCAGACCTCCACCCAGTAGACCAGCCTATCAGCGGCCGCACGTTCATCAATAAATGCCGGACTTAGAGATGCCTACAAGAGTATGCTACCTGCACGGCAGAGCCTGGCAAGCTACCCGTGTTGTATTTGATATATATGCCAAATACCAGTAACAATTATAGACCTCATTCGAATGGATTGAGGGCTCTTTATGTTCCTGGAGCAAGCAGATGCCTTGGGCTCTACTAGCATGAGACAGGACATATGGAGATGTTACTGGGGGCCGGCCCGAGCAAATCGATGATGAACGGGAAGACAGTGATACAGTGACTTCCTTCATTTGTATGCTTTTGGCATCAGGGATAATGTTTGCCAATAGGAATGAGGAATATTAAACTTTTGAAAAAGTTTGGAAAGGATTGGAAATAGGTCTTCGTTAAAGGATTGGAATAACTCACTAGTAAAACCATTTGGGCCTTGTTTATTTTGGAATACACTTTCATTTTATTTGGAATACACTTTTGATTACTTCTTCTTACATATTAATAGTAATTGGTCTATTCAGGTACTCTGTGTCTTCTTTATTTAACCTTGGGTGTTATAAGAATAAAGAAATTCTTTTTGGGTACTTGAGTTTCATGGCATAATGATTTTCAAAAATAAATCCTGAAAAGTCTTGGACTTTATGTGGTATCTGTTATGATATCTCCCCTTTCATTTATGATTCTATTTATTAGGGTTTTTCTCTCTTTCTCTCTTTTCAAGGACAAAGGTCTTGAGTGTCACTTGCCAGCCCCCACCCTCCAAAAATAAATATAAACATAATTAAATGCAATTTTTTTTCTTTTTAGGTCATCTGGCAATGCTCAGGGGTTACTCCTGATTCTGCACTCAGGAATTAATCCTGGAAGTGCTCAGGGACCATATGGGGTGCCGGAGCATCAAACCCAGGTTGGCCGCACGCAAAGAGGGGCATTTTCCTTCACGCGGCGCCGACCGGGGTTCCATCCCGGCATCCCATATGGTCCCCTGAACACCTCCAGGAGTAACTCCTGAGCGTTAGCAGGTGTGACCAAAAAAAAATGCCTTACCTGCTGTGCTGTCTTCTTGGGCCTAAATGCCAAATTTAAGAACAAAATTTACTGTAAATGGTACTATTTTGTTTTTTGCTATTATTTGACTCAAGCAAGTGACTACTTTAAATACTGTAGTTCCTCAAAATCTGCTTGAGGTTTTTTTTTTTGGGGGGGTATATTTGCCATACATATAAAATTTAAGAGCACTTCTATATATTTGAAAATGTCAAATATATAGATTCCTGGGGCATCTTCCACCTGGGCCCTATGGGACCACCCCCATGAGTGACAAGCTGATGAACATATCCAGAGCGCTGCCTCTTGCTGCATTTTTCCCACGTGGATCTAAAGTCCCTACCCCCTTCCCCCCAGTCCATCTTCCACTTGGGCCCCTGGGAGCTGTCCATTTGCAGTGACAAGCTGATGTGACCAGAGCTCTTCCACAATTCCACCCCCAGTTTCCCATCCCACACTTTCCTCAGACCAAAAGTCTCACCAAGTCCTGTTATGGTCACTCAAGACCATATGGGATGCCATGGATTGAACCCAGGCTGGCCATGTACGAGGTAAATGCCTTTCCCACTTCGTACTATCACTCCAGCCTCTGTTTATGATATTTCGAATCAAAACAACAAGCAGCAATCCTGGGGGGTAGTATAGTATGACAGCTATTAGCATCCTCACAGGGTGCCCCAGAGTCCTAGGGGGCTTACTGAGGCTGGACTGGAGTCCCACCACTACCACTTATTAGACTGATCTCCGTAAGATGATTCAATGAGACCTAGAATGTCAAGTACTTTGCTCATCCCTAGGCACATGATAAATGTGGACTATTTTTTGGCCATAATTAATCTTTGTCTTATGCATATGGTATAACTTGCTGCTCTCACTTTCTCCTTAATGTCCACTTCTTGACAAAAGAAAAAAAGCAAAGACAGGAAGAACATTTCTGACCTATGCAACGTGTTGAGACAAAATCATCAACATCAAGTTTAAATAGCCTGATTGCTGTACCCTAAATTCAATCTAAAATCTATGGACTCTTTGCCTCTGTTGCTTATGCTAACAGCCTCAAATGCTATCTAGAGCTGAATAATTAAATGCCATTTGGTACAAAACAGAAAAGCATGGGAGTAAGGAGAAGGTAAAGGTCAAGGTAATGTATCACTTAAGTTACTTTAGAGCCACAGTTTCTTCGGGCTCTCTTCGAGGCCCCAAGGTAGTTATTTCGGGGTTATGTGCCTAAACCTTGGGATTTTTTCAAAGCTTCTGAAGTGATTCCATTTTGAAGTGAAGGTTGAGATTCTGTATTGCTTGAAGTGACACAAATCCCTAAATAAGCTGGCACTGGGAATTATGGACCTAACTCTAAGACTATTGAAAAATGGGTTCTTAAGACTTCTCTGTGCCTAATAGAAATGGAATATTCTTGTTTTTTTCAACTTTCTGAAAAAGCTTGGGAAAATTCTAGGTATAGGCACTAAGCATATACCCTCCCACACACACACACACACACAAAACTCCATACACAAGGCATGGCACACACAAATAATCGGATGCTTTGGTTTTAAAACATGAGACTCTTACTACAAGGCTTCCAGCAATACTTTTGGGAGGATAAACGTAACATTTTGGGGCCAAAGGTTCCGTCCAATTGGCTTTCTGTTTGCTCTAAGAAGGATTCCGTCTTCAAAGGAATGAGTCAGATACTCCTATCCTAAATGACTTGATTTTTTCTTCTCTACTGAAGTAAGTGAGATTGATCTGACGTTTTGTCACTGCCGTACTTAAAGCCAGTGGGAGGTGCCAGTTAACACGTTTGAGGAAGGTATTAATTTGGAAAATTCCAAAGACGGTGGATGATTTTCTGTATTCATTCTACTTTAATTTTCTCCTGTTTGAGTTAACGGGGGACCGTGTCTTTTTTTTTTAAAGAATGAGCGTTGATGGAGTGGTTCAGACTTACAGTCTCTAAAACAGCCTTGTTTTTCAAAAGGCTGGCGCCGCCTAGAGGCCAAATGCACGCAGCCTTCATCCGGAAAGAAACCAACCTTGTTGTTTTCATCCAACTGGAACTTTACATCAGAAGAACAGGGAGAATCATTAAAGCAAGAAGCTGAATTTTCATGCAGCAAGTTTCTAAGATAGCATGAGCACCAGTGAGACATTTCAAAATTATCTGGGCTACGAACAGGACGAGGGGAAGGGGAATCTTGGAACAAAGAACTGCTTGCTGAAGTATAAGGAGAGCTGGGCTTTGCCACAGCAACAAGAGAGTCAGGCTTTGAGACCAAACACTGGAGGAGCGAATTTACATACTGGAATTTTCAACAACTAGAGGCCAACATACCAAAATAGAATCACTAATCACATTAGTAGCTTTTCTAACACAAGTGCCCACCTACCTAGAGATCTAATTTAGTTGGCTCTGAGTATAGTCTCGAATCTTCGGTCTTCACTGGTCCCAAGATATTTCCATGTTCTAATATGTACCAGGGATGAAAACCATTGGTTTCTACTTTAATATTATCTTAACGGAATTGGCTGAAACTAGTATTCATGTGTATGTAT